>CAUYQG010121691.1:0-18726 GCA_963574415.1 Tarsius wallacei | reverse complement strand
CGGCGGCGCGTCTCGGTCCCGTGGCTTCCGTGGCGTGGGCGGGCCCCGGGTCGCCTTGGCGGTGGCGCCCGCGGCGGCGCGCCTCGGGTCCCCGGGGTGGTGGTGGCGGTGGCGCATCTCTGGCCGGCGGCGTCCGCGGCGTGTGTGGGCCCCGGGTTGCCTCAGCGGCGGCGGCAGCGCGCCTCAGGCCGGCGGCATCCGCGGCGTGGGCGGGCCCCGGGTCGCCTTGGCGGCGGCACCCGCGGCAGCGCGCCCCGGGTCCCCGGGGCGGTGGCGGCGGCGCGCCTCGGGTTGGCGGCGTCTGCGGCGCTGGCGGGCCCTGGGTCACCTCAGCGGCGGTGCCCTGGGTCGCCGGCGGTAGCCCTGGGCTGCCGGTGGGGGCGGCGGCCGCTTTTACCTCAGGCCCGCTGTGGTGCCTCTGCAGTGTCCGTGGACAAGTTCCGTGTGGGGAGCAGGCCCCCTGGGAGAGATCCGGAGTCTTTCTGTGTTCTCTTCTGCAGAGGTCTCACAGACCACGTTGCCCAGTCGCCATCTTCTCAAGTTTCTTCTTGTGCTGTTTTCTCTGTTAATTTTGTGATCTGCTGTTCTCTTGGGAAGTGTGTGGTCATTCTTTTTTTTTTTTTTTCTTCTATGCTTAATACTTTTTTAAGTGTTTCCCATATTGCTGGTTGGAAAGCTGTATAATCTATTAGGAATTGGATATCTGGGAAGGATTTTAATTCTCCATCACAGATGAAGCTGAGCTTGGCTGGATAGGAAATTATTGGTGGAAATTGAATATACGGCTCCTGTCCATTCTTGCTTGTAGTGTTTTGCCAGTGGGCCTGCTGCTATTCTGATTGGTTTTCTCTGGTAGGTAGTCTGGCCTTTCTCTCTTGCCGCCTTTAGAATTTTTTCTTTTGTGCCTACTTTGTGTAGGTGGATTACTATGTGTCTAAGGGTTGGTCTTCTCATTTGATGTCTTGCGAAGTTTCTCTGTATCTCTTGTGCTTGACTGATCACATCTCTGGTGAGATGGTGAAAGTTTTCTTGGGTTACCGCCTGAAATACTTCCTCCAAATTGTTCTCCATTTCTCTTTTTTCTTACGGGATAACAATCAGGCATAGGTTCAGCCTCTTGATATAATTGCACATCTCTTGTAAGTTTTGTTCTTTCTTTCTGAGTCTTCTTTCTATGTTTTTTACAGATCAGCTTAATTCTATATTCTGATCTTCAAGTTTTGAGATTCTTTCTTCAGCTAGATTAATTCTGCTTTCCATGCTTGTCACCTTGTTATTTATTTTCTGGGTGAAATTTTGTATTGCCAAAATCTCTGTTACATGTTCTTTCAGTGTTGCATCTTGTCTTTCTTGAGTGTTACTTACTCTTTCCATCCATTCCCTAATCCCTGTAATATTCTGAGGCCAGTCATTGGTGACTTCCATTGTTTGCATACCAAGGTCTCATTTTTCAGGAGTTTTGTCTATTGTACACTTGAAATTGCCTGTGGCCTTCCTTTGTTTTTTCCTCATTTGTGACATATCTCTTGTTTTTCTCTTTAGTTTTGTTATTCAGTGTCAGTGGGAGAGGCTTTCCCTTCTGATATTTGCTCAGTCCTCTGTTCTTGCCTGATCCAGGCTCTGGATTTGTTCTATTTTGAAATAGAGGGGTGGATGGGAAGCTTTGCTGTTTCTTGTAGTTTTTGAAAGTCGACCAAAGTAGGGGATGGGGCGTTAGGATTCAGGAAATTCTTGCAAATTAGAATGTGAAGTTATTGAGGTATGTGTTCCCTGAGACCCACTCCCCATTACCACTCTGTATGATGATGCGAAGCAGAAACCCATGGAAAAAACAATTGAACACACACAGACACAGATTTACACACACATCCCAAAACAAATGGAAATAACAACAAAGTTAACAAAACAAACAGCAACAAAAAAACTCAGAAAATTAAACACATACACACATGTCTATCTCAAAGAGATAGAGAAGAAAAACAGCAAGACCAGGAAAAAAAAGGAATTCAGATCAAACCCTTACACATATATTGACACACACTTTAAATTATAAAAAATGAAAATAAAAAAGCCCAGAAGAACAAAAGAGCAAAAACTAACTAATAACAACAACAAAATTGAAAGATGAATGCTCAATCATTCATATACACACATAAACAGAAAACAAAAAATAAAACAGGAAAGAAACAGAAAAGTTTAAAAAAAAAAAACATTTGGGGGGATGCAGATCCAACCCTCACATACACATTCATGCACAAAGGGAAAATATTTAAAAAATAGATGACCTAACCAACAAACAGTCGAAGACTTTAAAATTTTTTTTTTTAAACTAAAAATTAAAAAAAAAAAAAAACCTTCTCTCTTGTGGCTGTTTCTGCAGTTGTTCTTCTAATCAGGTCTCTCTTGCAGAGCCACCTCTTTCACTCTCTATTCAGCGTCTGGAGCAGGAAGCGTCTGGGGCAGTGGAAGTAGGTGGGGCTGCAGTCCTACCCTCTCACTCTCATATGGTGAGGGAGATCTCCTATCCTGGAATGGAGTTCTCCTATTGTGACTGACTTCCAGGCTCCACCTTGGTTTGTCCCTCTCAGTTGTGGCCCATCTATGTGGGTCTGATGTTCAGAAGATTGCTGGGGAGGAGGGGGTTTGGGTCAGCCCTGGACTTACCACTGATCCCTTTGGAGTTCTTCCTCATCCTTTTCTGGCCACACCCTTTGTGTCACAGCTGGATCAAGGTAGGGGGTGGGACGCCTGGAATTCAGCACTCATCAGGTCCTTCCGAAGTTTGTGCTTTCAGGATATTCCCTCTGGGTCATAATCAATCCACCAGTCACAGAGATAAGGTCTGTTGCTCCATAGTGAGCAATTTGGAGAACTTTCCTGCCCTGTCTTCAAGATGGTGGTGGAGTGCCTCTCTTGTCCTCTTCCGTGGGACTTTGCCTCTGGACTCCCTCCACAGTCCCTGCTGCCAGTGCCCTGCCAGGTACTGAAGTGGTGAGGCAAAGCCTGGAGTCGGCAGTCTCTCCTGCCAATGGTGAGGGAGAGCCTGGGGCAACTCTCTCTTCACTACTTTTCACAAGAAAACTTCTGTCCTTTAAAAAAATGGCACTTGGCTTCTGTGACCTCAGAAGAGCCAAGGTCCAAGTAGAGTAGCTGCAGCACCAGCTATTGCACCAGGAGCCTGGCCACTTGCTCTCGAGTCCCCACTTAGACAGTCTGTCCCAGCATTGTCTTCCAAAGGAATGGTTTTGTTGATTAAGAAAAAAAAAAGAGATAAAGAAAGAAAATGGTGCTTGCCTTCTGAATTCCAGGAATCGCTAGGGTCCAAGCCCAGCATTTGTGGCACCAGCTGCTGCAGCAGGAGAGCCCTGGCCACTAGCTCCCTAGCCCTCACTCGGTCAACCACTCACATGTACACTCGCTTACCAGCAAGTACACAAAATTTTCCATACACTCACTTGCTCACACCGAGACTCACATAGTCCAACTGATTCAATCGCCATCCTCTCCTCCCCTCCATTTCACTTAGCCAATTGTCATAGCCACTTATGGCAATTGGCTACCATATTAGACATTATAGACAGAAAACAGTTGTATGGATCAAAAGAAAACTTTCCATTTGCCTTCTGAAAGTTTGCTGAAAATCAGATAACAAATGCCAGATCAATAGGAGAAAATGGATACAAATTTATTCGCACGTATTGGAAGAAAATAAGAGTGATTACTCCACCACATGATGGGGTACAGATAACTTCTTACAGGAAGAGAGATGGGAAAATGTAGATGATTTTAGGAGAGGTAGTATATAATTTTTTGAGAAATTAAATTGGCTTGAAGAGCATATAGTGACCTGACAAAGTCATTTTATCAGATATGCTGACAGATTTTAGTCTTTATCCACACAAGGTGAGTTCAGTTAATGAAAACTGAGAGAAGGACCAGAGGTTTGTTTTCTTCTTTGGCGGGTCTAGACTTTAGGCATATAAGAAAACTCCAGAGAAGAACTTTATCCTGTGCATTGGGAAAGAAAGAAGATTGAGAGCCAGATGGTAAGGAAGGACAGAGTGTTCTTGAACCTTCTTCAGTTCAGTATGTCAAGGTATCATATTTTGAGGTATCTATTTCTGAGTCCAAACAAATTCCATCATTACAGGTAGTTGTAGTGGACAGCATTACTCTAAAGTCTAATAATACTTGTTTTGATGTCCAATTGCACTATTTTTTAGCTCTATGATTTTGAGCAAGTATATAACCTCTCTTAGTTATCAATTCATCATATTTAAAATGGGCATGATAATACAATTTATCTGAAAGGATTATTTTGAAGATACTTAGCATAGTGCCTGACACATAGTGCATGTTCAAAAAAAGACTTGTTGTAATCATCATCATTATCTGTACTTTCTGTCAAATAGACACCACTGTGATACACATATAACAGACATTCCATAAACACATATTAACTTAAATATTGTCAAATATATATAGTACTCCTGATTAAAATTATGACAAAGGCAGATGCAACTATTGCTCTTCTGTTATTTGTGACATCAAGTAGGTTCACAAAAGATTTTCTTTAATCACCTTTTGGTAATCCTAATCCAGTGGGACATACTAAACAGATAGTTTCTTATTTGATCAATTGCACTTACACAGAAAAAGTGATTAGAAATGGAGCATATGCATTTAAATTAACCATCTATACAGAAAAAAATCAATTTATTCAAGACTGTATATGTTTGTATATGTGTGTGTTGGTGGGGGGTGTTGAAAATTTTGCTAAATTAGACAAAATGGCTGTCTCAGTATTCCATCACCATTGCCATGGTTAGGTATAATACATTTGGGTATTCAGTTTTTAAAAATGACTTATGTGTATAGTACTTTTAGCAATTTTATTTTTCTTTCACCTAGAGTGTTATAAGTTGGCAGGTTCTAAAAGATAAAACTGTATTTGACTAATCTGTCTATGGAATCTTGTCATAGATCTGAATTTTTATTAATCTGACTTTACACATAATTGTATTTTTCATGTTGAAGCTTCTCATTGCAGTACTGCCTCTTAATACTAGGGGAAGACCTATGTTAAGTTTGTAATATTAAAACATTTTATACACTTTCTAACTCTGAATATTTCTAGTTTTTAATCTTTTTATCTTGCTTTGTATTTTTAAATTTTAAATTCTGGGAGTATATACACAGGCTTATTATATGAGTATATTGCATGATGGTGAGGTTTGGTGTTTTATTGAACCCCCTACTCAGATACTGAGCATGGTATTCCATAGGCAGTTTTTCAACTATTGCCACCTTTCTCACTCTCCCCTTTAAAAGTAAGCAGTGTTTGCTGTTTCCATCTTTATATTTGTGTACCAAGTGTTTATGTCTCACTTATAAGTGAGAACATGTGGTGTTTGGTTTTCTATTTCTGTGTTGATTTGTTTTGAATAGTGGCCACCACCTACATCCAAGTTGCTACAAAGAACATTGTTTCATTATTTGTATGGCTGTGTAGTATTCCTTGGTATACATGTACCACATTATTTTTATCCAATCTCTCTTTGATAGAATAAGCACCTAGGTGGTTCCATTTCTTTGCCATTATCAATATTTCTATGATAAACATGCAAGTGCAGGTTTCCTTTTGGTAGAACGATTATGCTTTCTTGGATATATGAGACAAAATCCCTCCCCCTAAAAAGCAGGAATTTATTTATAACAAAATTATGTATTTATTCTTAAATGTTTAAACTTCAGTCATCTTCAAAGTATTTGCTGTTTGATGTAAAACACCTATCGCAATGCTTTTTCTATCTCTCAAAACAGTTTTTGAACTCATCAATTTTGATGCCTTTTAGTGCTTCTGCCATTTTTTCTTTCATCTCTTACACATCAGCAAAATGCTTCACTTTGAGGACTTTTTTTCATCTGGGGAAACAAAAACCAATATTCTCTCAGGGCGAGATCAGGTGAATAAGGAGGATGGGGCTCAGAGGTCATACCATTTTTTGGTCAAAAACTGTTGAACACTCAGCACAGTTTGGACAGGTATACTAATAAATCACCAATCATAAAATAGGCAAATATATTGAAAGAATCTCCAAAAAAATACTGAAGTTAAATGCAGTCTCTCACAACAATGCTGTCTAAAACACTGATGCCTATGGGTTCCTAGAACACTTACCTAGCAAGGAAAGCCTATACTACAAGGGACCTATACTACAAAAATTAATTTGGGGTTTTTGGGGGGGTCCCCCCTCACTTACCAGTAATGGGATTGTCGGGTTAAATTTAATTTTAGTCCTTTGAGAAATCTCCAAACCGCTTTCCACAGGCGCTCAACTTACTTATGCTCCCTCCAGCAGCTATGAATATTCCCCTTTCTCTTCAACCTTTCCAATATTTTAATTTTTTAAAAAAAGAATAGTCATTCAAACTGATGTGAGATGGTATCTCACTGAAGTTTTTATTTTGATTTATCTGATGTTTAGTGATGTTGAGGATGTTTTGTATTTGTTAGCTGCTCGTATGTCTTCTTTTAGAAGTGGCTGTTCATGTCCTTTGCCCACTTTTTAATGGGGTTATTTGCATTTTTTCTTTCAATTTGTTTGTTTCTCATAAATTCCAGATATGAGTACTTTGTCAGATGCTTAGTTTACAAATATTTTCTCTCATTCTGTAGGTTGTCTATTTACTCTATTGGTGACACTTTTTGTGCGGAAGCTCTTAAGTTTAATTAGGCTCCATTTGTCTGATTTTGTTTTTGCTTTTTTCTGCATTTGCTTTTGAGGACATGGACACAAATTTGTTGCCTAGGCCAACGTGCAGAGGAGCATTTCCTAGGGTTTCATTTAGAATTTTAATCATTTGAGGTTTTACATTTAAGTCTTTAATCTATCCCAAGTAAATTTTTGTATATAATAAGAGAAATATGTCCAGTTTTAAACTACTGCATATGATTATCCAGTTTTCCCAGCAGTATATTAAATAGAGTTTCATGTCCCCAATGTTTATTTTTGCTAAATTTGTCAAAAATCAATTTGTTGTAAGATAATGGCTTTATTTCAGAGATATCTATTCTGTTCCATTGATCTATGCATCTATTTTTGTACCAGTACCATGTTGTTTTGAATACTGTAGCCTTGTAGTATAATTTGAGGTTTGGCAATGTGACGCATCTATCTTTGTTCTTTTTTCTTAAGATTGCTCACACTATTCATTTTCTATTTTATTCATTTTCTATTTTATTTTCATATGTATTCAAGAATTATTTTCTTCTGATTCTGCCTATAATGATGCAAATAGCTTGATAAAGATTGTGCTAAATCTTTAGATTGTTTTGGGCAGTTTGGCTACTTTAACAATATTGCCACTTCGAATTCCTGAGCATGGAATGTTGTACCATTTGTTTGCATTATCTCTGATTTCTTTGAACAGTGTTTTTTTTTTTTTTTTTTAATTTTATTTTACTATAGGGAAGTAGGGTACAGGTTGGATTAACTACATAAGTAGGCTGCAAGCAGGTGAAGCTTAGGCTTCTAACTGGAACTCACTTCCTTTGGTAGTGGACCAGGTACCCTTTGTGCTATCATGTGCCCCTCACCCGCTTCCATCCCTTGCTCCCCTAGCTTTGCCCAGTGACTGCCAATCCCTCCCTTGTGCTAATCTGAATATTGTTCAGACCCCACTTATGAGTGAGAACACATGGTATTCAGTAGTTTGTTTCTGTGATAGATCGCTAAGAATGATTGTCTCTAACTCCATCCAATTTGCTGAGAAGTGCATGATTTTGTTACTCTTTATGGCTCTGTAATATGCCATCATATATATGTACTACATTTTCATCACCCGTTCCACTTTTAATGGGCAGTAGGGTTGGTTCCATGTTTTTGCTGTAGTAAAAAATGCATTTGCAGATTTTTATTTTTTTGTAGAATAATTTATGTCCCTCTGGGTTTATTTCCAAAAGAGGGATTGCTGGATTGTATAGAAGGTCAATTTTTAGTTCTTTTAGGACATGCCACACTTCTTTTCATAGATGCTGAACTAGCTTGCACTCCCACCAACAGTGTAGAAGAGCTCCCTTTTCTCTGCACCCATGCCAGAATCTGTTGATTTTTTACTTTATAATGATAGCCATCCTTACTGCAGTTAGTTAGTATTTTATTGTAGTTTTGATTAGCATTTCTCTAATCAGTGAGGCTGAGCATTTTTTTCATGTATCTCTTGGCTACTTGTACATCATCTTTTAAATTGTTTGTCCATGTCCTTTGCCCACTTTTTACTGTTTTTTTTTCCCCACTTCATTAAAGTTCCTTATATATTCTGGATGTTAGACATTTGTCAGATGTATAATTTACAAATGTTTTTTTCCCATTCTGTTAATTGTCTCTTTACTCTCTTGATGGTTTCTTTTTCTGTGCAAAAACCTTTCAGTTTGGTGAGGTCCAATTTGTCTTTCTTAGCTTTTATGGAATTTACTTTTGTAAACTTGGTCAAAAATTTGTTGTCTACTTCGACGTGCAGAAGGGTGTTTCCTATATTTTCTCCTAGGATACTGATAGTTTGAGGTTTTATGTTTAGATGCTTGATCCATTTTGAGTTAATTTTTGTATATGTTGATAGCTAGGAGTCCAACTTATTTTTCTGTATGTTGTCAGCCAGTTTTCCCAGCACCATTTATGAAATATGGTCTCCTTTCCTCAGTGATTGTTATTGGTGGCTTTGTTGAAAATGAGTTGGTTGAGAGACTTTGTTTTTGCTCCTGGAAACTGTCTTTCTCCATTGGGCTGTGTGCTTATATTTGTACCAATACCAGTTGTTTTGGTTACAATAGCCTTGTAATAAAGTTTAAAGTTTGAAAGTGTAATACCTCCCACTCTGTTATTTTTACTGAGGATTGTTTTGGCTATTTGTCTTCTTTTTTGTTTCCATATAATTTTCTGCATTTTCATTTCCAAGTCTTTGAAAATTATGTTGGTAATTTGATGGATATTGCATTGAATCTGTTGATTGCCTTGGGAAGAACAGACATCTTGACAATGCTGATTCTTTCAATACATGAGCATGGAATGATTTTTCATTTGTTTGTGCCATCCTTAATTTTTTTAATGCAGTGTTTTGTATTTCTTGTTGTAAAGGTCTTTCACTTTTCTGGTTAGGTGGATTCCAAGGCATTTTAATTTTTTGTGGCTATTGTGAATGAGTCTGTGTTTTTTATGTGCTTCTCTGCCTGCTTGTTGCTGGTGTATAGAAATGCAACTGTTTTTTGCATGTTAATTTGTATCCCAATACTTTACAAAGTCATTTATAAAGACAAGGAGGCTTTTGACAGGTTCCCTGGGGTTTCCAAGGTATACAATTATATCATCCACAAAAGAGTGGGAATAATATTAGGATATACCTTTTCTCTTTTCCTATTTGTATACCCCTGATTTCCTTCTCTTGCCTGATTACTCTGTCTAGAACTCCCAGCACTATATTTAACAGGAGTGGTGGGAATGGGCATCCATGTCTTGTTTCCATTCTTAGGGGTAATGCTTCCAATTCTGCCCATTGAGCAAAAAGTTGGCTGTGGGTTTATCATAGATGGTTCTTGAAGTTTTTAGGAATGTGCTTTCTATGCCTAGGTTTTTGAGGGTTTTTATAAAGAAGAGATGCTAAATTTTCTCAAATGCTTTTTCTGCATCTAATGATATAATCATGTGGTTATGGTTTTTACATTTGTCAATGTGCTGAATTATAATGATATAATCATATGGTTCTTGTTTTTGCATCTAACAATGTGTTGAATCCTGTTGATGGTCTTGCAAATGTTGCACCAGCTCTGCATCCAAGGAATGAAGCCCACCTAGTCATGGTGTATGATCCTTGAGATGTGTTCTTGGATCCGATTTGCTGGAATATTTTTTATAATTTTTGCATCTATGCTCATCAAGGAGATTTTCTTCTAGAATTCTTATAGTTTGAAGTTTGACATTTTGGTTCTTGATACATGTTGAGTTGATTTTTGTAAATGGTGATAAATAAGGGTCCTGTTTCAGTCTTCTGCCTGTAGTTAGCCAGTTTTACCAATACCATTTGCTAAGTATACTCTCATGACCCCAATGATTGGTATTGGTGGCTTTGTCAAAGATGAGTTGTTTGAGAGATCATATTTTTACTTCCTGAATCTCTATCCTGTACCATTGGTCTATGTGCTTATTTCAGTACAAATACCATGCCATCTTGGTTACTGTAGCTTTGTAATAAAGTTTAAAGTCCGAAAGTGTAATACCTCTTGCTTTGTTCCTTTTGCTGAGGATGTTTTTGGCTATTTGAGCTCTTTTTGTTTCCTCAAGAGTTACTGTATTGTTGTTTTCAGGTCTGTGCAAAAAGATGCTGGTCATTTGATGGCCATTGCATTGGATCTGTAAATTGCTTTGGGTAAGATGGATATCTTGACAATATTAATTCTTCCAATGAATGAGCATAAGAAGTTTTTCCGTTTGTTTGTGTTGTCCTTTATTTCTTTAAGCAGTGTTTTGAAGGTCTTTTGCTTCTCTGTTTAAGTGGATGCTTATGTATTTCATTTTTTGTGTGTGGCTATTGTGCTTTTTATTTGGTTTTCCACCTGCTTGCAGCTGGTGCACAAAAAATCAACTCTTTTACACATTGATTTTGTAACCTGAGACTTTACCAAAGTTGTTTAGCAGTGCATGGAAGCCTTTGACAGACTGCTTAGGTTTTTCTAGATATAGAATCATATCGTCTACAAAGAGAGATAGCTTGACTTCCTCATTTCCTATTTGGATAACCTTGATTGCCTTCTCTTATCTGAATTTCCTGGCTACAACTTCCAGCACTATGTTGAATAGGAGGGGTGAAAGTGGGCATCCTTGTCATGTTCCAGTGCTTAGGGGGAATGCTTCCAATTTCTGTTGATTACAGGTCTATCACAGATGGTTCTTATTGCTTTGAGGAATATTCCTTCTATTTCTAGGTGTTCAAAGTTGTTTTTTTTTAAATCAGGAAGGGATGCTGAATTTTGTCAAATGCCTTTTCTGTGTCTAATGATAATCATGTGTTTCTTGGTTTTACATCCATTAGTGTGATAAATTATGTGAAAGGTCTTTTGAATGTTGAACCAGTCCTGCATCCCTGCAATGAAGCTCACTTGGTCATGGTGGATGATCCTTGAGATGTGTTTCTGTATCTGATTTGCTAGAAACTTGTTGAGAATTTTTGCATCTAGCTTCATCAGGGAGATTGGCTTGTAACTCACTTTTCTTGTTAGGTCTTTGCAAGATGAGGATATCAGTCTAATGTTAGTTTCATTAAATAAGCTCAGAAAAATTATATCATTCTTGATTGCCGAAACACATTCAATAAGATTGATATCAGCTCCCCCTTGTATGTCTTATAAAAATCAGGTGGAAAGCCATCTGGTTCATGGTCATTTTTGGTGAGATTTCTTATGACTGACTCAATTCCCTGAATTGTTATTGATCTGTTTAGAGTTTCAAATTCTTCTTGTTTCACCTTGAGGGGTTGTATGATGTCATAAAATCCTCCATTTCCTTTAGTTTTCTAGTTTATTTGCATACAGGCATTCATAGTAATGTCTGATAATCTTTTTAATTTTTTCAGTGCCAGTTGTGACTTCACCTTTTGCATTTTTAATTAAGTTTATTTGGACTTTTTCTTTTTTTTGGTCAATCTGTCCAGGGGTCCATAAATCTTTTTTTAGCCTTTCAAAGAACCAAGTTTTTGTCTTGTTTATGCTTTCTATGATATTTTTGTCTTCTATGTCATGCAATTGTAATTTTACTTTGGTGATATACATTCTTCTGCTAAAGTTAGAATTTAGGTGATCTTGTCCTGCCAGTTCCCTAGGTGTGATGATAAGTTCCTTTGTTTTGATCTTTCTATTTTCCTGATGTGTGTGTTCAATGTTATAAATTTTCCTCTTAACACTGCTTTCATGGAAACCCAGAGATTCTGATATGCTATGTCCTTATTTTCATGTGTTTTCAGGAATCTTTTTATTTTTATCTTGATTATGACACAGAAGTCATTCAGTAGCATGTTGTTGGATGTCCATATCTTTGTGTATTTCAGGGGGCTCTTGTGGGTGATGATATTTATTTTTATTCCACTGTGATCTGAGAAGATACATGGCATTATTTTTATTTGTTTTCAAAATTTGTTCACACTTGATTTATGCCCAATAATTTCTTCAATTTTGGAGTACATTCCATGATGTGGTGAGTAGAATGTATACTCTGCAGATATTGGGCAAATTGTTCTGTTGACTTCTATTAAATTTACTGAATTGAGTGTCAAGTTGAAGTTCTGAATCTCCTTGCTGGTTTTTTGCCTCAGTGATCTATCTGAAACTTATTGGGGCATTTAGGCCTCCAACTATGTGTGAGAGTCAATGTTCTCTCTTAGTTTACTTACTAGTTGTTTCATAAAACCTGATGCTCCCTTATTGGGTGCATATATGCTTAGGATGACTATTTCTTGCTGTTGGATTTAGCCTTTTATCATTATTTAGTGTTCTTACATATCCTTTTTTACTTTTGATGGTTTGAAGACAGCTTTGTCTGATATCAGAATAGCTACACCTACCCTCTTCTGTTTTCCATTTGCCTGAAAGATTATTTTCCAGTCTATTACTTTAAGCCTGTGTATGTCCCTTACAGTGAGATGAGTTTCCTGGGGGCAGCAGATTGTTGGGTCATGCTTCTTTGTCCAGTTTGTCACTCTATTTCTCTTCAGCAGTGCATTCAGCCCATTCACATTCAAATTGATTATTGAAATATGACTTATCCCTGCCATAGGGCTCTTGAGGTATTGCTTTATTTCCTTTTTACTATTGTATTTATATACGTGTGTGTTTTCATTTCGTGAAAACTCTCTATATTATGTTATCTCTGTGTTTGCCTGTGCTTTTGTGATGCATATGACCATTTCTTTTATTTCTAGGTTCAACAACTTCTTAAGCATCACCTGAGGGTTGCTTTGGAAGCTGCATATTCTCTTAAGTATTGGATGGTTGGAAATAATTTTACTTCTGCATCACTGATCAAACTTACCTTGGCAGGGTAGGAAATTCTTGGCTGGAATTGCTTATCTTTAAGAACATCAAAAATTTGCCTCTAGCTCCTTCTGACTTGTAGCGTTTCTGTAGATAATTCTGAAACAATTTTAAAGAGTTTCCCCAGAAGGTAGTCTGAACTTTTTTTCTCCCTGCCTTTAGGCTTTTTTTTTTTTCATGCTTATTTTGTAGATAGAAATCACTAGAAGCCTTAGAAATAGTCTTCTCATATGGTACCTTGCAGAGTTTCTCTGAATCTCTTGTGCTTGTATTGTCTCTTCTCTAGTGAGAAGGGGAAAGTTTTCTTGAATGATTTTGTGGAATGCATGTCCCATAGTGCTCTCTGTTTCCATTTGTGCTTCAGGGATACCAATGAGGCATAGATTTGGCTTTTTGACATAGTCCCACATGTCTTGGGGGTTTTGTTCCTTCTTTTGGTGATTTTTTAAAATGTTTTTTCAGACTTTGCTAATTCCATATGTTAGTCTTCAAACTCTGAGATTCTTTGCTTTGTCTGGTTGGCCCTGCTCCGTATGCTTATTACTATATTATTAAATTCCTGAATGAACTTATTCATTTCTATAGTTTTATAATGGGCTTTTCTTAAATTAGCCATCTCCATTTTTACTTACTGTATGACTTCAATGAGTTTCACTTCTAGTTTATCTTGATTCCTCCTCATTTTTGTCATCCAATCTTTGATTTCTGATACTGTTATCTGGGCAGATTATTTTGTGAAGTTTCCATTGTCTGTGTTCTGATAACTGCTATTTCAAGCACTATCTCTTTAGGACTTAAGGGTTGCCTGTATTTTTTCATTGATTTTTTTCTCATTTGTGATAGTCCTCTTTTTGTTCTCTCTAACTCCTTTTTTCATTTGTTGCTCTGAAGCTATCCAATTAGTATCTGTCCTAGGGCCTTTTCTGTGGTTCAATAAAGGTCACTCAGTGAGAATGTGAGAGGAATTCAATTTTGCTTTTTATTCTACTTTGTGGCATGTTTCTGTCACTGCAGCTTTTCTCTCCTGCTGCTAAACTAATCAGACCAGTTTTCAGCCCATGCTCCTAGCACTCTGTGGAGAGTGAGCAGGGTGATGGTTTTCCCATCTGCTGTCTGTGGTTTATAGCCTAGAAACCTTCCCAATGAGAAAGCCTTCAGGAACTTCAGGAACTGTTCAGTTCCACATTCTGCTCTTTAAATAAATCAAGTTCATTACTGTGGAGGAGGGGTTCAACTCTGCCTTGTAGGGATACAGAACTTGGAAGTGGTTCTTCTTCATCTGGCTGGGAAGATGGTGACCAGATGCAGGCTGCAGGTGTCAGCCAGGTTCACTCTGCAGGTGGTCTTTCCCTGCCTGTGACTCAAGAAGGCTGGCAGAAGCTGTACTCACCATGGTTGACCCAGGGCAGAGTTTTTTGTTTCTGTTATGCTTGAGTTGTTAGTGTAAAGTTTGTTTTATCTAATACAAAATTAGTGATTCTTGCTTATTTTGTTTCCTATTTTCATGGTTCTTTGTTTCTTTGATAGATCACTGAGTATTATAGATGCTAAAGAGCAAAATGAAAAATGTGTAACAGCACAAATTTAATAGATATTTTTAATTTTGATCATTTTGTCATTTGTAACTTTTAAAATTTAAAGATGTGGAGTACAATTCAGTGTTAGGTAAATAAGAGTTCTTCATACAGGTGAAGTTTGGGCCTCCCATTGGTCCTCACTTCCCTTGTTTTTTCCATATACAATGGATAGAAAACAGCTGTAAATCCATCTGGTCTAGAACTTTTTTGGTTGGTAGATATTTTAATTACTTATTCCATTTCATTACTCATTATTCATCATTTGAGGTTTTAATTTCTTCCTGTATCAATCTTGGGAGGTTGTGTGTTTGCCAGAATTTATTATCTATTTTCTCTTGATTTTCTAGCTTACACATATATAAATGATTATAGTAATCTAAGAGAATCTTTTCTGTTTCTCTGGGATCAGTTGAAATGTTACTTTTTCATTTCTGATGGTACTTATTTTCATTTTCTGTCTTGGTTCTGTTAATATGGCCAGCAGGCTATAAATCTTGTTTTTCCACTCAAAGAAACAACTTTGTGATTTGTTGATCATTTCTGTGAATTTTTTAGTTTTAATTTTATTTAGTTCTTTTAGGATTTTGATTATTTTCTTCTAGAAAATTTGACTTTTGTTTGTTCTTGTATTTCTAGTGTCTTTGAGTGAAATGTTAGGTTTAAAAAAAAAAACTTCATGTCTTCTTGCTATGGATGTTCAGTGCTATACACATTCTTCTTCTGTCTTTGCAACATGCCAGAGATTTGGTGTGTTGTGTCCTTATTGCCAGTAGTTTCAATGAATTGTATTTTCATCTCTCTTTTGATTTTGTTGTTTACCCAAAAATAATTCAGGGGCAAGTTGCTGACTTTTAATTTATTTGTACAGTTTTCAGGGTTACTCTTGGAATTAATTTCTATCTTTATTTCTCTGTGGTCAGGGAAGATGTTTGGCATAATTTAGAAATTTTGGAATTTATTTATATTTGCTTTATGACTGAGTATGTAGTTGACAATAGAATATCTTCATCTGCAGATAAAAAAAACATTTATCCTTTGTGGTTGTTGAGTGAAGTATTCTGTAGATGCTTATTAGGTCCCAATAGTCAAGTGTCAAATGTACACCCAGAATTTCATCGTTAGTTTTCTGCCTTTACTATTTGTCTAAAGCTGTTAGTGGAGTGTTGAAGTCCTTGGATATTACTGTGTGATTGTCAAAGTTTTCTCTTAAGTTTCATAGTAATTGTTTTATAAATTTGGTGCCCCAATGTCGGATGCATATATATTCAGACTAGGTAAAACTTCTTATTGGACTGAGCCCTTTATTATTATGTAATGTCCTTTGTTGTCCCTTTTTACTGTTGTTAATTTAAAGTTTATTTCATCTAGCACAAAAATAGTAATTCTCACTTATTTTATTTCCTATTTTCAGGGTAAACCTTTCTCTATCCTTAACCTTGAGTCTTTGGGTGTCATTAGAAGTGAGATGGGCTTCATGAAGAGGGCAGAAGACTAGGCATTTTCTTTAACCAGTTTGTAACTCTGTCTTTTAAGTAGAGTATTTAGGCCATTGACATTCAAACATACTATTGATATGTGGGAATTTGTTTCTGTCATAGCGTTAGGTAGATTCTTTGTAGTCTTAGTTTTGTGATTGAATTACAGACTTTTGTAGTTATGTGCTTTCAAATGTTTCTCCTTCATTTATGAAGCTTAGTTTGGTGGGGTAAGAAATTGTTGACTACCATTTCTTTTCTGTAAGAATTCTAAAACAGAGCTTCAATCTTTTCTGCTTTGTAAAGTTTCTTCTAAAAGTCTGTCATTTGTCTAATGACTTCACTTGTTAGGTGTTCTGGCCCTTCTCTTTATCTGCCTTTGAGATTTTCTTTTCATGTTAACCATAGTGTGATGACTACATATCCTGGGGATGGACATTTCATATAGTATCTTACAGGAGTTCTTTAGATTTCTTGTACCTGCATTTCAATCTCTCCAGTAAGATTAGGAAAGTTTCCTTGTATTATATGTTGAAATATGTTTTCCAGGTTACTTGCAGTCTCTTCTTCCACCTCAGAAATACAAATCAGTCATAGGTTTGGTTTTTTTAGAAAAAAATATATTTCTCAAAAGGTTTTTCATTTTTTAAAATTATTTTTGTATCTATTTTTGTCTTAATGTGTTGATGCAGATAATTGGTCTTCAAGCTCTGAATTTTTTTTCTTGGTTTAGTCTGTTGATGAGGCTTATGATTGATGACTGTGTCTTGAATTCTCAAAGGGATTTTTTTTTATTTTCAGAGTTTGCATCGGTTCCTTCTTACAATGGCTATGCCAACTTTAAATTCCGGGCTTATTGTCATTTGTTTGGGGTTTGTTTTGGGTTTACACTTTCTCTAAGATTTTATTGAGTTTATTAGCAATTCACATTCTGAATTCTATATCTATTTATATGGACAATTCATTATTTTTAGGATCCATTGTTCAGGAACTGATACAATCAATTGAGAATAATTTAAAAATCCTGGATTTTTGTATTGGAGTTCTTGTACAGGTTTCTTTCCACCTGAGGTAACAGGTACTTTTTTTCTTTGACCTCACTGTTGTTGGAATAGAGCTTTTTGGTTTTCTCCTTTTTCCTTGTCTGTATAGCTATAACGTATGGTTGTGTGGTCAATTGGCTTCAGCCTGGTGTGCTTTCAGAGAGCCACTGCTCTGTATAGTGTTTTGGCTTCTTTTTTAATGTTTTGATGAAATGTCTTTTATTTGCTCTGTTTTAATTTTTAATGTTTTATATATTTTATTTTAAAGATGTATAGTAAAATTCAGGATTAGGTATACAAGTGGACATTGTACAGGTGAAGTTTGGGCCTCCCTTTGGTCCTCACTTTGACCTGTTTGAGATCAGGTACCCTTATTGATGTTGTGTTCCTACCTCCACCCTAGCAGTATCCCGTTACTGCCAATCTAGGTAGGTGAGGGGCCACTGTGCTTTCTACCTGAAGCAGAAAATCCTTTTCAGGGAGGAAACAGCAAAGACTGAGAAAATAAAGGCATACTGACTGCTTGTTGCTCCTCCATATTGTGGTTGCAAAGTTTGTACTGAGGGTGCATAATAGTTTCCAACTTTTCTCTCTTCTCCCTGGGCCAAGGAGTGGAAACACTAAAAGCAACCATGGTCACAAATGTCCTCCTGGGAACTCATCACTCAGAGGAACTCTGGGGTTTTTTGTGTGTTTTTTTTGGTGAGGTAGCATTATATGGCACTGAACTACATAGGAATCAATTATTTGGGAGCTTTCAAATGGGTTTGAGCACTGTCTTTACACAGTCATAAGGTGGGTTTCTATGTTGGTATGAAGGCCTAGAGGGGGTTGTAAGATTCTCCTGTTACTAGGATTACACAGGTCTATGGTGATGGTATATTTTCTTGGAGATTTCTTACTCATTCAACTTTTTGCTGTGTTGGAGGGACTCATGTGCCTCCAAGTCAGGTCTGGCTCAGCATGTTGTTTATCTTTGTTCTTTCTGCTTTCTGTGGACCTCATTACTTCTCTAGTGAATCCTTACATTTCCCTCTTAAGATTGCTTTTATTGCAACTCTTTAATTTTGTATGTGGTATGTTCACTTCCATTTAACTCTAAGTACTTTTGATATCCCTTATGATTTATTTTTTATCCATCAGTTGTTTAAGAACACATTCTTTAATTTTCATTTATTTGCAAATTTGTCTGTTTGATTTACCAGTTTCACACTATTATGATTAAAGCAGATTCTTCATGTGATTTCAGACATTTGAAATTCATTGACTTGTTTTGTAGCTTAACATGTGGTCTATCTGTTATAGACCTGGACTCTGGCAATAGGGGATTGTTACAATGGCATTTTAAAACAATTTAAAGTTATAATTTATAAAAAATGTGACTTTCCCTTTTTTCCAAATGTTGTGATTGTCTGCCCCTTTCTCTGGAGAACTGTAAAAAAACTGTTGTAAATTTCAAAATGCTGTCTAAAAAGGTCAGCAAGACCAGGCGTCTTATTCTGAGTCATGCTGTAATAGCACATAGTCTTCTTAATCTTTTTTTTTGTTTTTGT
>CAUYQG010121684.1:0-15967 GCA_963574415.1 Tarsius wallacei | reverse complement strand
ATTTTTTGATTTATTGTAGAGATGAGGTCTCACCTGCCCAGGCGGGTCTCGAACCCGCGGGCTCAGGCAATCCACTCACCTCAGCCTCCCAAAGGCGCGGGATTACAGGCTGAGCCACCGAGCCCGGCTTTTTTTTTTTTTTTGAGTTGGAGTCTCACTCCATCTCTCAGCCCGGAGTGCAGTGGCACACTCACGGCCACCGCAGCCTCAACCTGCTGGGCTTAGGTGATCCTTCCACCTCAGCCTTTCAAGTAGCTGGAACTACAGGCGCACGCTATCACACCCAGCTTATTTTTTGATTTATTGTAGAGACGAAGTCTCACCAAGTTGCCAGGCTGGTCTCAAATCCCCGGGCTCAGGCAATCCTCTCACCTTGGCCTCCCAAAGTGCTGGGATTACCGGCTGAGCCACCGCACTCAGCCTCCTAATGTCTTTTAAAAAGGATTATCATTTGCTTTTTTGCAGGACAACAGCCAGGACAAACTCTCTGAACTCCACATTGTTAAGAATAGTTTCAAACATGCTGTTAAAATGAATTGCTGTTTGATGACAATAGCAAATTTACATTAATTTGACTTCTAGATGCTCACCTTAACCTAATTAGAAAAGTTGATCCTCAGTTCATGATATATTCTTTATGTGTTACCACAGCGGTATGTCTAAGGATTACTTAGACCTATTGTCTGTCTTATTTTTAAAAGACCAAACTGTAGAGATATTCTCTACCAATTTGGCTGATTCACTGACAAAACTTGTCCTCATCAATGCTTCAAAGGAAAGTGATCTACGTAGTTTGATTTAAAAAAATTATGAACAAGCCGGGCTCGGTGGCTCAGCCTATAATCCCGCGCCTTGGGAGGCTGAGGTGAGTGGATTGCCTGAGCCCGCGTTCGAGATCCGCCTGGGCAACTTGGCGAGACCTCATCTCTACAATAAATCAAAAACCAGCCGGGTGTGGTAGCGCGCGCCTGTAGTTCCAGCTACTCGGAAGGCTGAGGCGGAAGGATCGCCGGTGCCCAGCAGTTGGTGGCTGCGGTGGCGGGGAGCAGCCAGTGCGCTCCAGTCTGGGGGACAGAGTGAGACTCAAACTCAAAAAAAAAAAAAAAAAATTAGGGAGTGAAATAAAATGAAAATCGATGAATAAATTAATAAATAAAACAATTTTGAACGACATAATTTTTTCATAATGTTCATTATTATTGCCATATAGTATTATTATAATTATAGAAAATACAAAAAATATGTCAAAACTATTAGAATTCAGACATGGTTTAGCAAAGTTACTATGTACACAGACAAATCAAATCTTATAACTAAAACAATTAGAAATATAAATAAAATACAACAAATGTCATTTATAATATTAAAATATCACATCAATAAATAACTATAACAAAAATATGTGTAGCAGACACATTTGTTTTCATATATTGCATTCTCTTGGGACACCTCTGATATTAGCTGCAATGGTGATAGTCTTGTGTACACGGACAAGTTTACACTTCAAATATGTAGTACACCTCCTTTATTCCTGCTTCATTAAAAAAAAATTTTTTTCAGAACTGTTAAGAATCTTCTCAGTTCTGACTCAGTGAAGACCCTGACGTGAAGAAGTATTATAATCACTGTGAATGTGTCTAAATAGATGAACTATTTCTAATGTATACATAGTTGAAACTCTCATCCCTTATAATGACAATCTTGGCAGGTTTTTGTTTATTTTTTAAGGTCTCACAGAATGAAGACCCCATTGCCAACAGCGATGAATTCTAAAACTCCCACTTACATTTACTTTTTTATTATCCCCAGGCTCATCTTGCCCCCATCCTTGCCCTGTCTCCCCAGAATCGACTCCAAAATTCACTTCTTGCAAGCTTCAAGCCTTTTTTTTGGGGGGGGTGAAACTTAAAAAGCTTGTTCTAAACTTTAAATGGCAATCTGAGGGGCCAGATATAGGTAAGACTCACTAGAAATAGAATAACAAGGTTAGAAACTTGTGTTTGATTATATTTTGCTCCGCATGATCACTGTCTTGGAAAAGTTATTCATGGAGCTTTTAGGTTTGGGACAAAGGTGAATTTCTTAGAGAACATTTGTGTTTTAATTTGCCAGACATCTGGTGTCCTGCGAATCTGGATTAGCTCAATGAAGTTAAGATTCTCTGAATCACACAGATTGTATGTATCCAGATTTCAAATCCATGTGGGAGAAATGCTTTGATCCTTGATTGTCAGTAAAACTACTTCCTTTTGTCAACCCTTTCCCTTAGTGACAATTCATCTTTCTCTGCTGTTTTATGTGGAAGAGTGTGGGGTGGATGGATTTTTTTTTTCCACGTTCAAACTTAAACTGAGATAAACTTGTGATAATTTTCCTACTAGATTTTCATTCTAACAGATCCATAAAGTTGACTCCACTATGTTTTATATGCCAGATGATCAACAAAACTAAAACCTTATGTTTATAGTCCTGGCAAATTTCATAGCTGCATAAGGAACTGACTTAGTGTTTCTGTGTGTCACTGATTTCTGTGTTTTTAATTCTTCTGAATTGTGCCCTCGTTGTTACCTTTAATCTTACACAGTTTGTGATTTAAAATATTTAATCAGATATTCCTGAACAACCAAGCCACTGAAATAAACAAAACGATGGTGCTCATTTTCCTTTTTAATTTTTTTTCCTCTCGCTTAGATGTATACCACACTCTTCTCGTTCTCTCCTCTCTGGCATGGAAGGCTGACCCTTAAAGACTATATTTTCCAGACTTCTTTTCCCAGAGGCTTTATCTTGAGTTTGGATAATAGTAGGAACTAACAGTGGAGAGTGGGAAGAAAGGTGGAAGCAAAGGTATTTCTCTTTCTGTTTTATATTCTGAGCAGCATTTCTAAAATATTATTACATCTCCTCCTTGAGTCCAGCTTCTGCTAGACAGCCTAGTTTGATAGCTCTTATCATAGCACAGACTTCTTCTGACCCTTTAGTTCTCGGAGTACCAACGGCTTTTTGATATTGCAAATTCCCGAGTGAGCTTACTATCCTATTTTCTTTAGCGTTCCAGCATCATTGTCACTATTTTTTCCTCTTTTACTAAAGAGGAAACTTCTATTAAACTTCATCTTTTGTACTACTAGGCATGCTAGCTTTCAAGGGAAATAATGCAGTTTTTTGTCCCGCGAGTTGGCTAGCTGGACCGGCATCTGGATAGGGAAACGGGGTGTCGACCCCCCAACTCTGAGATGTCAATAGCTGCAGAGGAACCGAGGAGTGTTGCAGCTCTCTGAGTATAAGGGGTCAGTGAGCCAAGACCCAAGAAGTGTTTACAGCTCTGCTGGATCAGCAGCCTGTGAACTAGGCTCCAAGAAGTGTTTACAGTCCCATTGGTACAGGCAAGCCAGGACCTGAGGAGTGTCAAAGTTCTCTTCAGCTCCTGAGGTCCAGCTCTTCCAGTTCCGCATGTGCAGCTCTTCTAATTCTGCAGTTCTGGGTTCTTGTCTCACGCCAGGGAAGAATGAGGGCTGGTGACAACTGGAGAATGAGTAATTAAGAATTTATTAGGCGATAGGAGAGCCTCCAACAGCAGGAGTCCTACAGAAGGATTTCTGGCAAGAAGCCAAAAGCAAGGATTTATAAAGTTCTAGAAACATGCTGATTGGGTGGCACGGCACCAATCAAAGAGAGGAACTGTAATGTGAGATTGCAATGCAACAATCAGGAGGGTTTTTGGAAAGGGCTAGTTAACAGAGGGTACATGCACAGTGAATATTTGTATACCTAACCCTGAAATGTTCCCCACAATTTTAAAATAAAATTAAAAAAAATAAAGTTAAAAAAAAAAGAAGCATCAAAAGATCAGTCCATGGGCCTGGAAATAGGTGTTCTTATTTGCGTGGAAGTTTAACCAAAAATCTGCCTTAATCTGCCTGTCTGGTGTCTTCCTTTCTGCTATCTCAATATGTTCTTTCCAGCCCTTATGCAATTCAGATAATTCCCAGGTGGTAGACTTTCCTGGTCATGTTGCACTAAGCTTTGAAAGTCATGAAATTTTCAGTTATCAAAACGTTCCCAACACAATGTTTTAGACTTTTACCTGCCAAAGTGAATAGCATAAATGAAAGAAGTCATAAAAGAAACACCTCAAACAGTGACTGTGTGGCTGGACTTAAGAAAGAAAGGTGAAAGGTAATAGACCTGAGATGCAGTGTCCACTTCTGCTGCCTTGTAGCATACCCTGTAACTAAATCAGAGCAAGAACTATTAGCCCTTGTAAAAATGTTTGAGCTATTTTCTTGCTCACAACATTAACTCTTAACAAAGCAATTTATGGAAAATATGAATCTCTACATTTGTTAAGCCCAGAATCCCATTGTTAACTAAAAATTAAAATATTAATATTAATTGTTGAATAATTATTTATTGGCTTCTACTAGATGGCAATATTTATGATTCTGATGTGGATATGACATTATAAATTATCATTCTATATTCCACATAAAGATGACATCACATATATCTTCTTGTTTTTAGGTTTGTTCATAGTTTTCCAGAATAAATTTTAACAAGTTGGCATTGAATTACTTTTAGAAAAAAAATGAAAATGTAAATTATGACAGAAGTTTATTGGAGGAGATATTTTATAAAAGAAACCTGTTAAAAAAGAACTTGTTATGTTTTTTATTTCATTTTTTTAAAGAAATGCTTTTTAATAGTAAATACTTTTGCTATGTATATAGCTTCATAGTGTATGATCACATTGACCTTTTAAAAGTATTGTTTTCTTAAATAACTCATTTCCTATCAAAACTTCAATTTTCATAAGAATATAATAACAGCATATGCAGAAGGGTGTTGACATCCAAAATGAACTGCAAGACTTAAATAATTTATCATGTTAAGGCTAACAATCTGCTTTATTTAAAAAAAGACAGTGTAAAATTCTGCAAGATAAAATGGAAGACCAAAAACTTGTGTTACTGCTCAAAACAAAGCATTAATTTATTTTATTTTAAACACAACATATTAACTGGTAAATTTTATTGGGTTAGAATTGTTGGGAAAATGAATTATCAAACTTTATTTATCCTCATTCACTTTCATTCAGTATTATAAAGATTCTGGTATTTTAAAGTAGTGTAAAGACCTCTATTCTTTGATTTTAGGGTGAGTTCACTTATGACTTAGTTTTGATAATAGCTGTAAGAAAGCAAGATTAATCTTTTTTCTGTGACGTAAATGAGGAAAGAGAACCATTATACAAAGCTCTGCTTGCAGAATTAGAAAGCATTAATGTGAAATGATTAACAGCACTTCTTCCCACAAAATGATACAGCCAACATTTTGCTTTAATTTCAGTACCTTTTTTTCCATTAAAAAAAACAGCATTATTAAATTTTAAAAAATTATTCCTAAAATTTTGAGGCATATTTTTGTTGGCAATTTCTTTATTATAATATAGATTTAGAAAACTTATTCTTTTTACTGTTTAAATGATTTTGATATTTTATTGAACTTTTGTTCAATGTTCTATTGAAATTTTGAAAGAACCTACTTTAGCTACTTTTGCTTAAAGTTACTATAGCTTCATTATTCATTTTACTGAGTCTAGATCTTATCTATAGGATTACATTCCTTAATTTTATTCAACCTTATTTTTGTAAATTTTTAAGTTGAAGAGTTTTTTTTCCTGTCAGAATAACAAAATAAGTATTTAGAATATGAGTCGTTTATTTCCTCAAGCATGCGTCTATTCTAAAAACGTGATTCTAATTTTACCAAAACCTCATACAGAATAGAAATAGAACAGACTCAACTATTTTTCCTTTCTAGCTTTCTTGTCTCAGTTTTGGGTGGGCAAATAAACATTTGTGGAAGTCATATTCCAGGAACACAGGGCCACTAAAAGATGGCAATTTAATCATAAGATAATACAATGGTTTCCTCTTCACCCCTTAGCATTTTATCAACAGGTCCTTAGTATGGTTACAGTGGGTATAGCTGAAAGAGTCACAAGGAGCAATTAGTGTTTAAGAAGAAATTTTTAGGGAAATATAAACACAGCAGTGAATGCAAATGAACAAATAAACAAGAATATCAGAGGAACTTAAAACCTCTGACACTCATAGCACAGTGAAAACACAATCTAACTCTTGGCAGATAACATAAAATATCATACTAAAAGTGAATTACTAGCCGGGCTCGGTGGCTCAGCCTGTAATCCCGTGCCTTGGGAGGCTGAGGTGAGTGGATTGCCTGAGCCAGTGGGTTCGAGACCCGCCTGGGCAAGCGAGACCTCATCTCTACAATAAATCAAAAAATTAGCCGGGCGTGGTAGCGCGCGCCTATAGTTCCAGTCCCTTGGAAGGCTGAGGCGGAAGGATCGCCTGAGCCCAGCAGGTCGAGGCTGCGGTGGCCGGGAGCGGCCGCTGCACTCCAGTCTGGGCGACGGAGTGAGACGCCAACTCAAAAAAAACACAAAAAAAATGAATTACTTCAGTTTTTAATACATAATAAAGTTTGATTATTAGCAATAATCATTATTATGATTATATTAATATGATTGTATTATTATAAACATTATATGATTATAAGCCATCTAAAAAAATTTTTAAAGAACAATTTGAAGAGAGAAAACAAACATCAGAAACGACTTCAGACACAACACAGATTTTGGAGTTATTGATGGAATTTAAAGAAATATGATGAAAGGTAAAGACCGTAATGAAAATAGTAGATAACATGCAAGAAGAAATGGTTAATAGTAAGAGAGACATGAGAGATCTAAGAAGGAAGCAAACCAAATTTTTAGAAATTGAGAAGAAAACTGCAAAACAACAACAGCAGCAACAACATCTTTGATAAGCTCTTCAGTAAACTGGATATGCCCCCCTCCACCACAAAAACTGGAGGATAGATACTTCCCAAACTTAAACACAAAGAGAAAAAAATAAATTAAAACACACAAGAGAATACCCAAGAACTTTTCAACCTGAAAAGATATAACAACAATGAATTGGAATACCAAAAAAGAAGAGAGAGAAAGAGGAAGAGAGAGAGGGTGTCAGAAAAATATATATTTGAAGTAAATATGGCATAATATTTTTCTTAATTAATGACAGATAAACAACTATAGATCCAGAAAGTTCAACAAACATGAAGCAATATAAGCACCAAAACATCTAGACATAGTCACAATATATTCAAATTGTAGAAAACTAAAGTATAAGTAAAATATTTAAAAATCATCTAGAAAGGAAAAAAACAATCAGAATAATAATGATCATTACATCAGACTTCTCATTAAAAACTCTGCAAGCAAGAGGAAAATAGAGTAAAATATTCAAAAAGTTAAAGAAAATATCATTGTAGAATTCTACATCCCTTTAAATTATTCTTCAAAAGTGAAGGATAAATAATGGCTCCTCAGACAAATAAAAATGGAGAGAATTCTTATTGTGTTCTTACATGGCAGAGATTGAGCTCTTGTGTCTCTTCCTCTTTCTTACAGGGGCATCAATCCTATCAGATCTACCTTTATAACCTCATTTAACTTGTACCATCTCCTTATAAACCTTATCTCCAAATAGAGTCACTTTGGAGGTCATCACTTATACATATGAATTGTAAGGAACATCATAATTAATTTATCACAAATTTGAATTCATTCGTATAAAAAAAGAATTATATGCTATGATTTTTTTCAAACATCCAAGGTTGCTTCACAATTTGAAAATCTAACTCATCATATCTACAGGATAGAGAAAAATAATAATAAAAATATATTGTGATGTGAAAAGATTGACAAAAATCTAATAACAATTCAAGATAAAAATATTACCTTAAGACAGAAAAAACAGAACAATTAGAGCAGAAACCAATTACACTGAAAACAAAATTAATAGAGATAACCAATTAACCTAAAAATGAGTTCAGTGAAAAGATTTTAAAAATTGATCAGTCTTTAGCTAGACTGACTTAAAAAAGGAAGAAAAAAGACACAAATTGCTAATATCAGATATGAACGAGGAGACATTATTATAGATATTAAAGGATAGAAAAATGATAGTAAAGGAAAATTAGGAACAACTATCTGCCCCCAAATTTTAGAAATTGAATGAAATGGACCAATTTATTGAAAGATGCACTATCTGAAATCACAAAACTAGAACTAGACAATAATAGGCCCATACCTAATAAATCAATTGAATCAATAATTAATTATAGGCAATTGTGCTCCTAGATATCTACAAAATTGCTTGAAAATTTCATCCAGAAAAACTCACACTTGATTGTTTACAGCATCTTTATTCATAATTATCAAAAATTAGAAGCAATCAAATCCTTTAGTAAATGAATAAATGAACAAAGTAAGGTGGGTCTGTCTATATAATATGATTATATGATTCTATGAATAAAAGAAATAAGATGTAAAGTAATGAACACGTAAGAATACTCAGAATGCTGCAGACTGAAATCACTAAATTTGGGTCCAAAACAAAGTATCTGCAGGCTTGTACTCCCTTCAAATTCTCTAGGAGGGGATTTATTCTTTTACTTTATCGCCTACTGAAGGCTGTACACATTTCTTACTTTGTGGCCACATCACTCCAATTCAAGACCAGCATCTTTGCATTTCTGCATGCTTTATTTTCATATCAATTCTTCTGTGTTTTATCAAACTTACCTCTTTCTCCCTCTCATAAGGATACACACGATTGAATTTAACATCCACCATGATAGTCCATGATAATTTTCTGGTCTCAATATCCTTAATATAAAAACATCATCTTCTAGTCTTTGCCATATACATAATATTTACAGGTTCCAAAGATTAAGACATTATAACTTTGGTGACATTATTAAGCCTACCATGGTCTACTATTATTCAGCTATAACTTTGGATACTTAATATTATATAATTGTCAAAACTCTATAGAACTGTATAGCAGTTTCAACAAATAACAAATAATTCCACTTATGTTTTCCACTGAAAACTTAAATTGAAATTAGAAAGTTTCTAAATGTTTCAAAATTAAGAAATTTATTTCTAAAAACCAAAAAGAAAACCCAAGAGGTAGTAAAATATTTTATAGTTTTATTTATATATTTTAAGAAGAAAGCAAAATCTTTGTTCAAGTTTTCAAATCAAGAAGCCAAAAGAAAAGCAAATTTAACCCAAAAATGGTAAGAGAAAAAAAATAATATGTCTCAATAATATTTAAATCTGACACAAAATGGAGAAACGTGATAAGTTTTGTTCTTTGAAATGATTAACCAAATTTATATATTCCTAGAGACAAATATTAATAAAAAGAGAGAAGATTTAATTAAAATTGCCAAAATTAAAAAAGATAATGACAGAATTCTATATTATACTATCAAAATTAATTTTGTGATTTAGACAAAATAGTTAAACTTCTTGTAGAAAAGTATTATCATATATAAAAATATATAAAACATAAATGCTTATATATTTATTAGAATGCATAATTCAAAATCTTACCAAAAATACAGGCTCAAGGGGCTTTACTGGTGTGTAATTTCAAACACTTGTAGAAAGTATATTCCAATTTTATAAATATGTCTTTCAAAAATAGATACTCCCAATCTATTTAATAGCATCCCAATAATATTGATATTAAGACCTAAGTGGAACCAGAAAGACCATTATTTTTTAAGAACAAAAAAAAACGCCAAATCCCTAAATAAGACATTTTTAAATATGGATTCCATTATAAATTTAAGATTGATTTTGCAATAAAAATGCATTTAACCATAATAAAAAATAAAAGAGAGAAAACATGTAGTACTATTCAATACCTGTTCCTAAAAAAAACTCTGTGCCATCTGAGGAGATCAGCTTCAGGCAAAATCCTGGTTGTGTTATTTTAGGCCCAATCTCAGGCTATCACAAAGGCTGGTTGGCAAGAAAATAGTACCATAGTCTTTCACCCTTTTACTAAGATATCATGGATATTATCTAATAGAGATTGTTTCAATTACTAGTCACTTTTAGGACCATTTCCAGATGTTTCAAAAGGTTGTGTTTTTTGTTTAGTTGGCTGATTTTATTTATTTGTTTGTTTGTTTATTTGTTTATTTATTTATTTATGTTGGAATCAAACTCTGTCACCCAAGCTGGAGTGAAGTGGCACGCTCACGGCCACGGCAACTTTGACCTACTGGGCTCAGACGATCTTTCCGCCTCAACCTTCCAGGTAGCTGGAACCACAGATGCACGCCACCTTGGCCAGCTAATTTTTTGATTTATTGTAGAGATGAGGCCTAGCCAAGTTGCCCAGGATGGTCTCAAACCACTGAACTCTGCATTCCTCTTGCCTCAGCCTCCCAGAAAGCTGGGATTACAGGCTTGAGCCACTGCACCTGGCCTTTTTATTTTAACAGTATTTCTTGGATCACAGGTAGTGACCACCAGGAACACTGGAAAAGGGTCAGTGGAGCTCTTTTTCCTCATGTCAGAATTCAATCTTCTAGTAATTCTCCTTGGTGGGCTTTTGAGATGCTGCTTTGGAAACATAGATGGGAGAGGATTTCACAGTTGTAAATAAAATTTGATTAGGAAAGTTAAAAATACAAAATCATAAACATTTTAAAATAATGTTGATCTTATCGATATAGACAAACAAATTCACAGTTAGCCAACTGTAGACACAGCCATCACAGTGAAATGAAGCTATAACTCGACTTCGTGAAAACTGAACAATGCTTTCCTCTGAAAATAATAACATTAAAAGGCAACTAACTAGGTGAGTATGTAAGCACACATGTGTCAGACAAGACACTGCCTAAGAAAGTAAATTCACCAGTTAAAAGGTGAACTAATTGTGTGATCAGAATATTCAAATAGGAAACACAGAAGGCTAAAAATTATATAAAGACATTCTCCACTTTCATGTACTTTTAAGGTACACAGGGAAGGCAAGTAGCTTTAAATGGCATCCCTCGTACTTTATACCTATTGTATCTAACAGAGACTACATTAGCATTTATCTTTGGTTTGCATTTATCATAGCTATTTATGTCAGGACCAACTACAGACAAAAGTTTTTCTGAGGATTAATTGAAGCAAACCCCTCAAATGAAAGAGTAAGTGACTATCTAGAAATACAAATAGAAGTCACTGGTGAAAAAATGAAGCTAATGGCAAGAAATATTTTTTAAAAGGGATTATTCTCTTGGTGAGTACAGGCATGTTTTTACACGTTTTGTAAAGTACAAACAAAAAAGCCTGAATGCAACTGAAAGCCATAGCAAAGCCTAGGGATTTCATGAGCAGATCAAAATTTTAATCCTGAGGTGACAGGAGGTAAAATTAATTACCTAGTAAGCAGCAGGAAAAGGCAGAAATTCAGATTTTTAAAACTACTTTACAGCTACTTGTAATGAGAAAAAGGACACATTCCTGTGGGGAGAAGAAAAACTTGTCAATTTTTATTTATAGGCCTTGAATTAAATCAAAATGCAGATGAAACCTGTTGAAAATTTTAATTATATAGACTTTTAAAAATGGTGTTATATGCAAGAAAAGCAGAGTTTATTTTTACAGAATATGAAAAATTAAGTATTCATAATAATCTTTATTATAACTGCTTTGACTGAAAGAGTCAACTGTGTGTCAAAGCTTAACATTGTATATCAAGTTTTGCATATGCATGATTATTCAAAATATTATTTAGTCTTCATAATTTATCTGTAAGCTGGGTAATTTTATTACTGACATGTAAAAAAAGTAGTAAGTGAGTTTATGAGAGATTTAATTATTTTTATAATGTTCCACAGACATTTATGCAATAAAGAAATAGGTGTGTGATAAACATTTTAATCAGTCACTTTTAAGCAATGAAGAAATACAGTTGTTTTTCAAAAAATATAGATGATATAAATGTTTTTCCTTATGACATATATGACATTTTATATCAGTGGGGGTAAAAAATAGAACATACAACTTAGGAAACTGGCTAAGCTTTGAGAGAGCAAAAGAAAAGATAAAGCCTAGAAGCTGGTCTTCCAACTTATAACAGAATAAAATCCTGATAAATCTAGATTTAAATATTCACCAACTGTCTTAAAACCTTTAAAAGACATGCATAATTTTACTTATTTTTTTTTGTGTTAAATATGTATATTAGAGCTGAAAGTGACCAGGTGTAGTGGATCGTGTCTGTAATTCCAGCACTTTGGGAGGCTGAAGCAGGAGGATTGCTTGACTTCAGGAGTTTGAGATCAGTCCGGGCAAAACAGACCAGCCTAGGCACAATATTCAAATATCATGAAAGTGGACTATTTAAAAAATTGACTAAATAATTAAAATGTTTCTACAAACAGAATTATATATATATATATATATATATATATATATTCCTATGTCTGAAGAAATATGACAAAAAGAGATAGGAATATAAAAGATACTGTGCACAGTATAGGAAAAAGCAGCTATAAGAAGGCAGATATGTGAAGGTTGCTTCCATCACTCATATATAGAGACAATGCAAATAAATTAAATTAAATGTTATTTTATAAGAATTTGATTATATATGAAATTTAAAAACATGCAGTGTCATGTGTAAAGTTAAGAATTATTTCATATATTATTGATGAATGGCTATATAATTGTGAACTCATTTGCTATAAAATTTTTAATAACATTTGAAATAAAAATGCATGAACAATTTTTATATAGACCTATGTTCATTGTAAATGTCCTAAAAAGTACTTAAAAATTAATTGCATTTTTTTGTTTTCAAAATAACTAACAGCCTAAGTAGTAGGAAGGAGGAGAAGGAGGCAAGTAGAAGAAAGAGAAGAGGAGGAGGAGAAAAAGAAGAAGAAGAAGAAGAAAGAAAAGAAGGAGAAGAAGGAGAAAAAAATACACGGTCATAAATAAAATAATATTTAAAAGACACAGGTAGAAATATTTATAGTATATGAAAGTAAATCTGTGATCTGAAACACAAAAGTACAACCAAGGTAGAAAAATGAGATTATAATGCTTAGACTTGGAAAATATTCTACATTAAAATCTTAAAAACCCATACACAGAGTCTTGAGAAATCAGACAGGAATAGCAAGGAAGAGACAAATACGTTTGTTTTTAAACCTTGGCAATATTTAAATTTTAATCATTGTTAAGCACTTAGATGTACAAACATGTATAACCACCACCAACATGTAAACTACTTGCTTTCAGTAGTCTCATAGAAGATTTTTTTGAAAAGTCTATCTATCATCTGTCTTATCTATATCTATGTCTTTTACCTTAACTGCCTATTTAAAAGTAGAGATGCCGGTTTTAAAAATGAGAAGTTGCAATTATACATATTTTAATTATATTCTGTAATTTATAGAAAACTTTTACTTGTTTTCTATTTTTGTAATGTAGCTATTTAAAGTATTTTTTCAAACTATTTAAACATATAATATTACATATTGAAATAAAGCATTTCCCTAAAATTACCCATTTTATTGGTTTTTAATTGAACGTATTAATTATTAATATTATATCGATAATTAAGCTATAAAATACAAGGCACTCTAGGTTGAAATATTTAATTTCTTAAAATCTAATGTAGCTGGGCTCGGTGGCTCAGCCTGTAATCCTAGCGCTTTGGGAGGCTGAGGTGAGTGATTTGCCTGAGCCCGCGGGTTCAAGACCCGCCTGGGCAACTTGGCGAGACCTCATCTCTACAATAAATCAAAAATTAGCCAGGCATGGTAGTGCATGCCTGTAGTTCCAGCTACTTGGAGGGCTAAGGTGGAAGGATCTCCAGAGCCCAGCAGGTCGAGGCTGCGGTGACTGGGAGCGTGCCACTGCACTCCAATCTGGGTGACAGAGTGAGACTCCAACAACAACAAAAAAATCTAATGTATATTAGAGCTGAAAGTGACCAGGTGTAGTGGATCACGTCTGTAATTCCAGCACTTTGGGAGGCTGAAGCAGGAGGATTGCTTGACCTCAGGAGTTTGAGACCAGTTGGGAAAAATAGAGAGACATGGTCTCCCCCCCAAAAAAAGTTAGCCAGGTGTGGTGTGCATGCCTGTAGTCCCAGCTATTCAGAAGACTGAGGTAGAAGGTTTGCCTGAGGCTAGATGGTTGAGGATGCAGTAAGTCATGATGGTGCCACTACACACTAGCCTGGGTGACAGAGTGATACCTTGACTCAAAAAAATAAATAAATAAATAAAAAGAAAACCTAAATCAGCAATAAACCTATACTGTGGACTGTATAACAATAAAAACATAGAGAACCATTGCTTTTATCACCCAGCTTCAATATTCTTAAAAAAAAAAAAAAAAAAAATCACTGCTCAACTACTCTTTGTTTCGTCGGAACAATTTCACAGTATAAATGGTTGTATCTTTTCATAATGAGGATAACAACAGAAATCCATATAATGTGTTATTTCATGTTAAGTAATTTGTTTAGATCTGTTAATTAAAAAGTTAATTAAATCTCTAAGTACTGCACTTGTTATATGCAAGGTCATTCATAATGCGTGAAGTAATTATTCAATTTCATTTATGAAGAAAACTAGTTTTGATTTCTCATTAAGATTTGCATTTTTAGCATTTAATGTGAGAAATATCAAAAATAATTAGAAGTTTGCTTTAAAAACGCCTGGTAATAGCAATGTTTCTAAAAAGTTTTTAAACACAAACAAAATTCATAGAAAAGATGAAAACTACAATTTCTTTGTTGTATATATTCCATATTTGTGTCAAAATGTGTTGCTGAAGTTGTAAGTACTTTTGAACAAAATAGCTGGAAAATTAACAATAAATATTGTTATTATGAAACAAATCAACACCTATACTTTGCTAAACAAGGCTTATAAGGTATAACCACATATAAATATGATACATAGGTAGAGATTTTGATATCATGCCAAGTAATATAATTTATGTAAATTTTATCTACTATCTTATGATGGCTCTGGGACATAAAATTGTTTAATGAAAGTTTAAATAAAAAATATACTCATTACTGTTTTTCCGCAGTCATTTGGCTTTCTCTCACTGGATATGAAGCCATAGCATAGATCCACTAGTATTTCTTAACACCAGGGAAGATGTAGCAATATTAATTCATTTTAATAATATTATTTTTTCTATAAGACTTTGATTAATGCAAAAGAAACATATTAAATAACTTTTCAGAGAATGCGATAAAATCATCCAAAGTGAACTAACTCAGAAACAGAAAAACCAAAGCCACATGTTCTTATTCATATGTGGGGGCCAAATGCTTACAAAGATGGAAATAACAGGCACTGAGGCCACTAAAAGGATCATGGAGGGGGGTTAGTATGGTTCAAAATTTACCCATTGGGTATAATGTTCATTATCTGGGGAATGGACCATGTGAAGCACATGTTCCACCATTATGTAGTATGTCCATGTAACAAACATGCACTCATATCCCCTGAATTTAAAATAAAATTAAGAAAAAAAAAAAAAAAAGAAAGAGAATGAGATAAATATGGGATAAGCATTATTCTGTATACTGCCTGTTTGAATTCTACCAGGAATCAGCTCTTACAATTCTTCAAGTTATCTACTTTTTACAATTTTTTTCTTTCATGTTTGCTTTAAAACTTGTCAAGTTTTTGACTTAATATTTTCATAGCAGTTTGCCAAACTCAACCTAATCCCAATTAATAGTCACTAATAAACTTTTTCTCCTAGAATTGCTCACTATTTGTTTTCAGTCTCCCAAGTTATTGCAGATGACATTTTACTGTTTTTGCCAGTGCATAAGATAAAAAGACTACCTCCTAATTCAAAGTACTCATTTTTTTCCTCTACCTGGCATCTGACTGTTAGACAACTACAACACATTTTAAGTATTTCTTACAAAAACATCCCACTAAAGATAACACATAGCTGGGCTCGGTGGCTCAGCCTGTAATCCCGCGCCTTGGGAGGCTGAGGTGAGTGGATTGCCTGAGCCCGAGG
>CAUYQG010121680.1:0-16466 GCA_963574415.1 Tarsius wallacei | reverse complement strand
AGCCCCTGGCCATGAAGCCTTCGCCAGTAGCAGACTTTGGAAACCAAAAAACAAGGTGGTTTCATTCTCCCCATGGCTCCCCTAGTCCCAACCTTGTCCTAGTCAGCACAGAGAAGTCTTTCCTGTCCAGTGGCTTTCTGGCAGGAGGAATGTCCGCTCGCTATGCTACTCCCTGCTTCCCGCTGGAGAGGAAGGCAGGAAATGGACAGCACTTGGCCCGGCTTTCGGGAGCTGCCCCAGTGGCTACCACGGGCATGTTCGCATTTACTAGGCCTTGACCCTCCCTGTTAACGCATCGCCTACCCTAAAGCCCACAGTGCCCAAAGCTCTCTGCCGGGCACCCTGTCTCTGCTTGGTTACCACCACTGTCAAGCAGCTCACCACTTTACTGTTAAATTGGTGGATGGCAGAAATGCCTTCCATACAAAGACTCGGAATGGCCTCCCTCTTCTTTTCTCTCAAGGACCTGGAGCCGGAGGGCTGCAGGCTCAGCACACGGCAGGTTCTTCTACACGGCAGAGCTGCATATGCTTCAAGATGGTCGCCAGGGCCCTCCTGAGGGTGCCCCTCTCCCAGAGAAAACCCAGCTACTCCTGCAGATGAGAAGAGAGTGCTTCCTTTCATCGCAACAGGAAAGCCTGCAAGCCGTGTGTGTTTCTCTCCACTCTTATTTTCTGGATCATTTCTCTGGTTTCTGGGCTACATGTATCATTTGCTCTTTCTCGTCCTCTCCCCCATAACTAATGGAGAAAGTTCTTGGGGGAGAGACCGCAACCTCTTTCTAAGGCCAGCGGGCTTGGCCAGCAGGAATGAGGACTCCCTGGAAGGAGGAGATGTGTCAATCACTCCCTACTGTCGCCCACCTGGGATGTTCAGAGCAGGATGGGCTAGGCTTTTAGCAAAGAGAACTGGGACCCCTCCCCTAGAACTGTCTTTTGAGAGAAGGCATGGTCTTTAGCCGTATGTCCACTGCTAGGTCTCTGTAACGCCAGTATCCACCATCAGAGTGATCAGCTACTTCCTGAGCACCAGTGGCAGCACCCAAGTCCCTGCGCCTCCACAGAGCCGCGAATGCAGTTGCAGAGTAACTGTTTCAGGACCCAGACCTGGCCAAGGCACTATCCAGCCCAGAGTGCTCCATGGCTTTCCGCTATCCAGAGCATGAAGCCACACTCAGCAAGGTCCATCAGCAGCTGCCTGGCGGCCTTTCCAGCCTCATCTCCCACCTCATTCTGGACACTGTCTTAACCAGGGCTGCCCTGCCTCCGGGAAGCCCCTCCTGATCTCTCATCTTGGCAGGGAGGGCTGTCCTCTATCCTGCCACTACAGGGCATGGGTTCCCTTGTCATCCCTCTAGGAGGCTGGCTGCTCCTATGTGCAGACGATGGCTGATTCAGTTCTAGCCTAGAGCCAAGCCCTGTGCCTTGCACATCAGTGTGACCGACAACTGTCACTAGGAACAGTCCCTTTTCCTTCTGGGATTCCATTTCCACGTCTATAAGTATCCGAACTTGATCGGGGATGGCAAATAAATGGCAGTTGTGCCTCCCCTGACATGCTCATGTTTGCGGTAGTCATTGCTAGTCAGTATCTGTTGAGCCTGGACATAGCTTCAGAATCATTCTCAATACGGTGGGCTGAGCCGCCCCCACGAATCAATCAGAGCTGGCGTTTCAAAGGAAACTTATTTGCTATTTTTGAGAGAAGGGAGTGCTGGTTTCTGCATCTCTCTCCACTCTCTTCCTCCCCTTCTCCTGTTCTCTAGTCTGTCTGCTTCCTTTGGACAATCAGACTTGGATCAACACCTGAACTTCTAAGTGTCTGTGGAAGAACACTACATCAGGAACCAGGAATCCTGGGTTTAGACTCCAATGAAGCCCTTGTTGACAACTCTGGGCAGGTCATTCACCTTGCTGAGTCTCACTTTCCCAATCTGCCATGCCTCCTCTGCAGAACCACTGCAACCAAAACGAAAGTAAGCTGCACGTTGAAAAACACGACATAGCTGAAAACAATTATTGGAATTTAAAAACAAAACAAGAACAAAAACAGTCTGTACCCAATGCTCTATTACTTGTGACCCCTGCCCTCTTGTAATTCTCTGGTTCTGGACTTAGAAATCCATACTGGACGGTGCCCCACTTAGGAACCAAGGAACTAGGGGACTCACCCAGACTAGCGGGCCTGGCCAACACCAAGCTGGGTTTGCCAGATGTGCAGCCTAACTGAGTTAAGCTGCGTGAAAAAAAATGCCACTGCTTGATTATGTAAAATCCATCTGGATCCAAAGCAGAAAATCAACGTTGGAAGGGCCCTCAGAGACCATCTGGCCCAGCCTGCTTCATCTACTGGTGAGAAAACTGAGGTTCAGAGATGGGGAGCAACTTGCCCAAGGTCACTCAGCAAGTGTGTGGCCAAGTCCTCTTTGCCCTTTCCCACTCCAAAACACCAACACCACTCCCAAACTCCCAGGCCAGCTTCCTGTTAGACTCTCCCTGGTCAGAATGCCGGATCTGGCGTGTGGGGCTGACTGGGCTCCTCTCCCATAACATAAGCAACAAAAGCAAACCCAGTTCAAACATGTACTGGGCCCCTAGTGTATGCCAGGTGCTGAGGATGCCAGGCTTGGGCAGTCTTTTTTGTAAGTAAGTAACACAGAATTAGAATGCCCTTGCTAAATTCTATCAAGACCCTAAGAACCCCACACTGTTCTCCAACAGCAAGGTATGGTCAGGTCAGTTTCCAAACCACCTCCCTGCCAGCCCTTAACTTGCTATGACGCATCTCGTGCCACGGGACCAGACAGGCGCTGCCCATCTTGGAAACCCAAACACTGAAGAAGAAAAGGCTGACAGACAGACCCTGATGCTGCTTCTGACCCCAGGAGCAGCCTCGAAGCCTGGCAGTCAGAAGCCTGAAGAAGGAAGGGCCTGTGTTGTCTTCTGAGGGGCAATGATGGGGGGGAGGGGGGAGCTGCTCCGCCGCCCCCACATCCACCCTGGAGGCCTGCTGGCTTCTTAATTTAGATCCAGCTGGAGCTGAAGTTCTAACCTGAAAACTGGGCCAGCCATCGTGGGTCAGAGTCTGGCCAGAGCTGGCTCAGCCGCCCCAGGCTGACATCCTGGTGCAAAGCCTTCCCACAGCAGAGCTGCCTACTCAGGCCCCGGCCAAGCAGGGGAAGAAGTGCAATTGTTGGCAGCAGATAAAACCCTTGATACCATCTCTATTTCCCTTCTAATATCAGAGTGGCCGCCTGCAAGATGAGTGAGGGGCAGGGCTGGCAATCAATAGCTAATATTCCTGTTGTACTCCGGAAATGGGCAGCCACTACCTCCTTCCAGAGAGACGCTTTCCCCTCGGCAGTGGCCCAGCTTGAGTGGTTCAGCACCACAGCCAGGAAGGACCAGGTGGAATATCTGGCTTAGTCTGTGTCCCTTCATCTGCCTGATGGGGAACTGATGCTGGGAAGTGGGAGAAAAGAGTCACCCAAAGTCGCCCAGGAAGCAGAGAGGCCAAGACGCACTGCTCGCTGCTGGATGACACAGCCAACTCTTAGCCATTCACCCACACTGAGGAACAGAGACGACCTCAAGTCAGGAGGGTCCAAAAGTTACCTCTGTTTGATGGTGGCTGGTGGTGGCTAAATAAGGACAGGAATCAGTCTTGACTTTCTGACCACACAACCCAAACATCACAGGGGAGGGCCCAAGAAGTATGTCTGGAATTAGGCCCTAACCATGGGCAGCTACACCAAAGCAGGAAGTTGGGAGCTGTCCACATATCAGGCAGACCTGAGCTTTGCCCCAAACTCAAGCCAAAATAGAAGTCAATGGCCTATTTTAAAAAAAACACAACTGGCTACTGTCCACCTCTTTCTACAGCAGTGGCCTGCACTGGACACCCCAATGCCAGCCAAGTAGCCTCAGTGAGGATGCACAAGGGTGGGGCAGGGAACCTGGGTACCAGGCATGGAAGTCACACTTGCACCGTAGCAGGACATCCACGGCATGCAAACCCAGGAAAGAATTCCCAATTGGACAGAATGCCGGTGGGAAAGGCCACCAGATGGGTGCAGAATACCACCCGTAGCAGCCAGGAAGACGACTGCCTTTGGCATCGGTGATCTTTTCGTATGGTGGCCCCATGGGTTTTCACTCTGGGGGAAGGGCAGCAGCCCACACAGCTGTCTTACTTCAGTCCATGAGTTTCCCGAGATGTTAAGGTCTCTCACTCTGTGGGCCCCTCTTCAATATGTCTGTGGCCTTCCCCCAAGCCAAGACCCTGACAGTGCCTGGTCTGATCTGATCTGGAGTTATACCCATCCCTGCGCATTGGGCAAAATCCCAGTTTTGGCAGCATGCTGGGAATGCATACAGACCCATGTGTAGCCACCCAATGCCCTGAACAGCCCTCCTGCATCTGTCTCTCTCCTCCCACTTCCATCATCATGGACAAGCTACTGCTTTTGTCTTCACACCCTTCTCGGCTGGTGAGCAGCAAGTCCTAGCCCTCCTCTCACAGGGAATAACCTCCTCAACCAGAACAGAAACTCTTGCAAAGCAGAAGCATCTCTGAGGTCATCTCCCACCCAGGGGAAGCCCCCTTAATATCTCTAAGAGACTTCTGTCATGTCTTAGCTCTGACACTTCCAGTGCCCGGGAGCTCCAGCCTCGATGCTGGACATGCACGGGTGCTACATTCTGGCTTGTACCAAAAACAAGTATCCTTAGACTTTTCCTCACTGGTCTCGGTTCTGGATTCTGGGACTTCACGGGGAAAGCTCTGCCTCCTTTTCTAGGTACCAGCTCTTTCTTAACTGAGAGTGCCACCCTTCCAAAAGATGTGTGGGAAACTCAGGCAGATTCCCAAACTCAGCTGCAGTCAGGCTTCAAAGAATGAGAGATGTTATGATTGACTTCATCATGAAAATTCCTTACAGACTTGCACACCGGTACCTTTCTAAGACGGCATTTCCCAGTCTCCATTTGGCCTAAATCAGACGAACCACGGTAGGTTCGGGGGTGGGGGGGGCGGCACGGTGATTAGAGATCTAGGAGGAGGCGCAGAGGGGTTGGTAGCCACACCCAACCCAGCAAAACAGAAAGCCTGATTTCACCGCACCCCCCCCCACCAAAAAAAACACAACTAAACAAGGTGTCGGCCAGGCTCCCGACCCACGTGGAATCTGTTCCTGCCTGTGGCGGGCAGAGCGCGGGCACAGATGCTTGTGGGATGCCGTCTGTGATCACACTCGGAAAAAATCAAGTGGTTAACCAGAGGGAAAGGATTCTGAGACCCGCCAGGATGGTGGGTTTTTTGGGTTTTTTTTAGATTACGCCTAAGGTTTGTAGTTTGGACAAGCAAAGTAAACACTGACAACAACAGAGGCAACAAAACAGAAACAAAGAACAATTTACTTATTTTTTTAAAAGCCTTTTGTTAAAAGAAAGTTCCACACAGGCTTGTAAGCGGCCCCCACTGTCTCCCCGGCCAGAAGCTGGCCCGGTGGTGCCCACGAAACTGGCGAGAAGGACGCATACTCCAGCAGAAGCGCAGGGCAAGGCAGGCAGGGTCTGCGCTCCCATCTCTCCCCCCTCCTTTGCTTTTAGAGGGGCTGGAGAAAGGGGTGGGAAGGGATGGGCCTGAACCAGCTTAAGCAACTGTATTTAGACCATGGCAAACTGAGCTACTTACTTGTCTCCCCCCCGCCTGCCCAGGGCCTTGGCCTAAAAGTACAAGGAGGTGCACAAGACCCATGGACCCAGCACATACCTGAAAGAAACCCGGTGGGATGGGGCCTCCCGGCATCCCATCATTGGGGGGAATGTTGCCCAGCACAGGGCTCGGGGCAGCTGCTGCACTCTGTGGAGACAGGAAGGGGGAGAGTTAGTGGCCAAACCCACAGCCAGAGATGCAGAGTTCGACCCCCGCCCTCAGCTCCCCTTGTCTGCTCGTGCCCCACCCCCAGCCCTCCTCAAAGGCCACCTTCTACTTAAAGCCCTCCCAGCATCCCAGTGAGTGTCATCTCACCACTGACATGGCATGGGTACAGGTTTAACATTCAGACCTGGACCCAATTCTTAGGTGTGTCCCTCACTGGGCAAGTGATGAACTAATTCCGAGCCCCCTCCTCCTCCATTCTAAAATGGGGGAACGACGCCCGCCATTTAGGGAGGCTGTAAGAACAGCATGAGACAAACGCCAAAGGTTCTTCCTGCAGTGCAGAGCGGGAGCAGTGGCTGGTACTGACATTACAAAGCCTGGGCTGGCTCTGCCTGGCCACTCTGAGAAGCTCCTGGTGGGCAAGTGAGGTGTTTCTACGTTTCTGAGCCCTCTTCAAGTGGCCGGCATGTTGTAGAAGCGACAATCAACACATATCCACAACTCAATGAATGCGCTGACAGACTAGCTGGCAAACACTGCTGGAGAGGGAGAAAGAGGGCCGAGTGTGTTCTTGGCCCCCGTGGGGCTCCAGGTGCCTCATGGAGGGGGACTGTTACTTTTTTATTTTTAATTTTTATTTTTTTGAGTAGGAGTCTCACTCTGTTGCCCAGGCTGGAGTGCAGTGGCACGCTCACAGCCATTGCAGCCTCGACCTGATGTGCTCAGGCAATCCTTCTGCCTCAGCCTTCCAAGTAGCTGGAACTATAGGTATGTGTAATCACACCCAGCTAATGTTTGATTTATTGTAGAGATGAGGTCTCACCAAGTTGCCCAGGCTAGTCTCGAACCCGCGGGCTCAGGCAAGCCACTTGCCTCGGCCTCCCAAAGTGCTGGGATTACAGGCTGAGCTACCGAGCCCAGCCACTTTTCTCTTTAAATGCTGCTATTCTGGCAGCTACCTGGTACATCGGCCTCAACAAATGCTTCCCAGGGGCAAGCAGACGTTGCTCTCCCCAGCCTGGCTTCTTCCAAACAATCTGTGTTCAGCCTATTTGTGTGGTCAGTGTGTCTGTGCCTGGCCCCGTGCTCACACAGGCAAGGGTGAGGCTGAGATACCTGGTCTCGGCCCTGAGGAAGCCATGGGCCTGACTGTCCTACCTGGGCCCCTTCCCTGGTCCTCCCCACCAAATCTAAACCTCCAGGTGCTTGTTCTACAGGAAGCCCACCTCCAACCTTGGTGGTCTCCTAACCCCAGCATGACCAAGAACATGACTCTCAGCCATCAGTCATCTCCTGGGGCTCTAACTGGTTCTCTGGGACAGGAATGAGCCCCTCAGGGTCAGGAAACAGAACGTCTCGTTTTCTCTTATACACACAGCCTCCCATCAGCACCTTGAAGAAGTCACTATTCTTTCCCTATCATCAGCCATAAAACAGGAACCAGAATCCCTAACTTCCAACTCTGATGGAAGGAAATGGAGCAATGTATAGATCCCATTTGTACTCTGCATGCAACAAAATGAACACATATACCTGGGAATGAATGCACCTGGCTTCAGGCACTGTCCCCTGCACTAACACATGGGCTGGCTATGGGCAAGCCACTTGGACTCCCTGAATTTGTTCCTGTAAAAAGGGGGATAGCTGTTGTTCCACCTCCTCGCCAGGGTTTTTGGAGGATTAAGTGAAGGGATGGGCTATGTTTTGTAAGCTGGGAAAGCTCTGTGGATCTGGAAACAAAGACGACACAGTACGGGGTAGGCAGCGGGCGTTTGGCAGACCCCAGGTGAAGAGAATGGGCTAGCCGCGTGATGCTTTTCAAAATGATTCTGCCTACAGAAAACAGCCCTCTCTGCAATTAAAGAGATTCTGCTAACCATCCTGTAATGTGTTTACGAGTTTTAAGCATCTCCAAAAAAGTCAGGGTTGTGGGCCTCCCCACCCCACATATCTGTGGTCACAGGCCCACTCCAAAAGAGAAGATGCCACGGCCCCTGCCTGGCCCCTACCCCCGTGTTATCTGGGATGGTAATCCGCCAGGTTCGCCATTAGCTGCATTACTGTTTCTCTGCGGTTAGTGGTTCTGTGAAAATGCAACTTTTTGTGATTAACAGCCAACAATTACTCCTCCGCAGAGCAAAAAAAACTTAAAAGGGGGGGGGGGGGTGAGGTCAATATCCACCTCTATTTTCTTCAAGTTCTTTCAGACATAGGTATGACATGTGACTCTCTGATCCTTCATAGATGCATCATTATTTAGCCAATTTAATCACAGACATCAAATCAGTGTTTGCTCATTTAGTTGTTAATATCCCATTGGTGTTTGCTATTTTTAGCCAAGCTTGGGTCACCTAACTTTTGAAATGGTTTGCACTGGCCATTTGTAGATCTAATTTTATGGTAAAATTCATTCAAGTCCTTTGCTATTTGGGTATTTGACTTTTTATATATGGAGGATATAGAATATGGGTATAATTTTTTTGCAACATTTAAATAAAAACTTAGACACCTGCAAGTGTTCTGTTCCATGACTTACACGGCTCCTTCATGCTAACATATCATTTTCTTTCCTTTTTTTGAGTTGCAATCTCACTCCATCACCCAGACTGGAGTACAGTGGCACACTCCTGGCCACTGCAGCCTTGACCCGCTGGGCTCCAGTGATCCTTCTGCCTCAGTCTTCTGAGTAGCCTGAATTACAGGTGTGCGCTACCACACCCGGCTAATTTTTGATTTATTGTACAGATGAGGTTTCGCCAAGTTGCGCGGGTGGGTCTTGAACCCACAGGCTCAGGCAATCCACTCACCTTGGCCTCCCAAAGCACTGGGATTACAGACTGAGCCACCGAGCCCGGTCTAAGATATCATTTTCTTGTGAGATCAAGAGTGAGCTAAGAACTCTAGGAACTAGGGTTGGGTGGGCCGGCCACTGTTCTGCGGATGCAATGGCCAGGGGAACCATGGTTCCGGTAAACGCAAGGCACAGTTCTCTGAAAGCTGGAGTGGGGGATGCAGTTTTGCTGTCCTCCAACGAAGGAGGACAACCGAGGAAGACCATGCTAGCAGCGACTAAAGGACAGGAAGCTGAGGAGACGTTTTTATCATTTAAAGTCTTTTCTGGCAGCAAAATTAAATAGTGCTACAATGCTTACATGTGTGCACTGAATTATGAAAGTTACTGCTGCTCCCCTTTGGTTATGAAGCAAACATGTGCTTCTAACAGAAAACATCAAAAAGGAGAGAAAAGTCTGAAGAAGAAAATGGAAAGCAGCAACCAGTGGTACAGGGTGACAAAAGGGTTAAGAGGTTGGGAAGGGCTCAGAAATAACTTGCTCACAAAATCCAATCCAAGGAACGCCCCCACTGACATCTATCAACATGGCACTGGATCCCTGCCCACACCCTCCTGCATATGAAGGACAACAGGGGCTGTTTTACCCATCTCAAGACCCAGCATGATGTGACGCATACAGCAGGTGCTTAATAAATGATTGCTATGTATATTATTCAAAGACCTGCTCAAGCCTGACCACCTGGAGCCAGACCTCTCCGGATTGCTAGGAACTGGCCTAGCCCTGTGGTTTCCAACTTCAAGTTCGAGTTCCATTAAGGCACTCAGCAAAGCGTCTCATGTGAGTTTTCTCTAAAAACACAAAACCCAAACCAAAACCCCCTGACATTCACTGAGGCCTACAGCAGGCCGGTGCTGTGGTAGGTACGCGAGGCAAAATTCCCCCATCTGAATAAGAGAAGAAAGAACACTGGATGCAGAGACCTCAATACAAGAACTCACAATCCAGCTAGGAGCCCACAGACAAGCCCTTTCTCACTCTGGGACTCAGTTTTCCCATGTGTCCAGTGATAGAATTAGAGGAAGTGACCACTAAGGCACTTTTCCCAAGCTGCTCTCCTAGCCCAGCATAGGGAAGCAGGGGTTGGAAACAGGACCGAAATTCTTTCCAGGAGACTCTGGATTTTAGCTTCTCTCAGTTCACTGTAGAACATTTAGTGATTAAAGATTTAAAACTACCCAGACACCTATCTGCCATGGGAGCCCACAGATAAGAGGGGTTGCTGCATCTGGGCTCTAACTGCCCAGGCCTTCCTCACCAATATTTATCAGTATTTGTATCCATGCACGGGACTCAAGAAAGCAGACTCAAACTGGGCGTGCAGTCTGGTGACTTGCACTTAAAAAAAAAAAAACTAATTTAAAATTCTTTTCTAAACAGAAAACAGACCTTGCACCGAGTGATGTGGCCCATTCTAGCCAGCCTTGGGGTACAGTCAATGTGAAAAGTCTGAGTGCCTTTACAGGACTGCCTGGCATTCTCCCTGTTCCTGGCAGGGAGATGTGAGAGGAGGGCTGAATTTTATTTCTACAGAGGAGGGCTTCTTTGTGATCCCAGGACGTGCACACAGCCACCCCCGGCTTGGGAGTTGCCTCCATTGCCTCTGCCCCATCCGTGGGCTCTGATGGGACAAACACGTGCCATGGCAACCAGACATCCCAGCTATCCTGATGTGTGAGGATACCTGAACAGCTCATAATCAGTAGCTCCTTCTACCCTCCAGAGTGGAGAAGCAAGATTCAACCCGGGGCCAATGAGTCTCAGTCACTAGGAAGAGACTTGGAAGCCAGGTTAAGGAATCCAGACATTCTGCTCTGAGCTACGAGAAGGGTTTCCAAGCAGAATGGCCCATGACTACTTTCCCAACCTCACCCTGTGCCAAGCATAGTAACCCATCGGAGATAAATCCCAACACAACTAGAGCGGCCAAGCTTCCATGAGCAAGTAGGCTTGATAAGTCACCACACTCCCAGAAGACTCTCATCCCACCCAGAAAGAGAAGCATCTCGTAGTAGGCAATAGCGTTTGTTCTTCCTTTGAGAAGCAAGAGTCCAGGGACGTTCCCTACAAGATACTATCTTCTGGCCTCACTCCAAGAGCCCCGTTATCTCCACTCACAAACTAGCATGGGATCCCCCACCTCCCACAACCTGCCCTTTTTACTTTCTTTTAAAAATAGTTCTAGGCACACGAAGCTCCTGGAAAACTGAATAAAAACAAATGCTCTGAGTGACTGTGGGACTCTCGCCAGGTCAGCCAGCCCCTCCTGAATGATTTACAAGGCTGCAAAATGGTACTTTGTTCTGTAGTCCCCTCCTTCCCTGCCCCGCCCTAATAATCAGGCCTCAGCGCGTAGCAGCATGGGGCCCCCAGCGCAACCTCCATGTGCAGCCTTCCTCAATTGAAACTCAAAACAGCCTACATGGCCCAGGACCTGAGACACCAGGGGGTGCAAGGGATGTGCCGGGGAAGTGACCGTGCCCGTGGACCTGGGAGATGGGATCGTGTGGGGGAGCTCGGCGTGGTGCACTCCTGCAACGACTACACGCAGAGGGTGGGTGAGTCAGGAAGGCTGAGCGATGCGTGTCTGATGTCCCAAGGAGGGATGCTGGCATCGGCAAGAAGAGCTTCAGGACTCTGCAAAATATGGAGTGACATGGGTCCCTCTGGGCCCAGATTACACAGAAGGAATTTCAAAAGCAACCACAAACTGAAGATGCAGGTACAGGAATGGAGGGGATGGAGGGAATGTTACCCCCCAGATGGAGAGGCCAAGACCCAGATGAGTGGGATGGAGGAAGGCAAAGGGGCAGAAGAGGTCTCTTGGTTTGATGCGCAGACCACAGAACAGAATCCGTTTGCAGAAGAGGGGCTCTCATTCTACAGCTTGGAGAAAACCCAGGGTTGTTGCTACGTGAAGAGACAGAACCAGCTGGCGTTAAAAATAGTCTCGGATGACATACGGGAGTGACACAGGATCCCCGCCTTCAAATAGCCAGGGGGCCAGCACGCAGGAGGAGGCATGGACATGCCTCCTGGCAACAAGGGACAGCCCTGGGCTACAAAAAGTTTCTCTAATCCAAGTATTGGATTCGGCTGCCTCAGGTGGGCTGTGATAATTTGGGGCCACTCACAATAGTGACATGGCAAAAGCCAAGTTAAAAGGGGATTGCCACTTACCTGCCACTGCCTGGTGTTTCCTGGGGACTACCATAAGGGAAGAGGGAAGATTCCAGGATCAGGGTCCCAACTCTGCTGCAAACCACCTACTGTGTGACTTGGGCAAGCTTTCCTGTTCCTGGGGCCCGGCACTACACGAGGCAGAGTGGGAGTCATACCAAGCTCTTCAGCCAAGGAACCTACAAAAGGCCCATGTGTAGACAACAAAAGCCCCAACCTGCCACCGCCAGGCCATTGGGCCCAAATGAGGTTGGTCCTGATAACCCGAGCTTCTTTCACTCAGTCCCATCTCACTTCCGTCCCCTGGGTGAGAGCCAAGAATACAGACAGGGCTGGAGAAGCAACTGCCTTTTCACTGTGATCCTATAACCCAAGAGAGAGGGAAGGGGGGATGATGTCATTTCTGTTTTACTGGTAAGGAAACTGAGGCACAGAGGTGCGCTATCTTAGAAAGTCATGCGGCTGGTAAGCGGCTCTATTAGTCCCTTTGCCCCTCCACCCCAATCTTGAGTTCAAGGAAACAGTTCCCAGGAAAAATTTTGTGTGCTCTGACTCTTAGGAAAAGAAACAGTAGACAGCATTACAAACATAAGGTAACTATAATTCCTTCTCCATGCTTAAGCTCATCTGTATGTTTTGCTGTTCCCCAAGCAGGTTGACCTTCTAACTCTGCTGTTTCTAACAGTACCAAGGGGTGTATAGGAGTGTGTGTGTGTGTGTGTGTGTGTGTGTGTGTGTGTGTGTGTGTGTGTGTGTGTGTGTGTCTCCCCCACAGAAGAGTCTGTTGGATCTAACTGGCAAAATTACCCTGGAAAGAGAAGGAGAAATGAGGCAGGTGGGGAGCTGTAAAACGTTCTACTCATCGGACACACTAGCAAACACTTGTTCCTGGGCCCCTGGACTGCACCATGCTCACAAGGATGGAAGATGACAGGACACAGTATGCCCTGAAGGTGTGGAGGCTGCAACGAGCCATGGTGACAGAGAACTGAGGGGCAGGGGAAGGTGCTCTGGGCGGGCGCTGTGAGCAGGGATTAGGGGGGGATCAAGCAAGGCTTTATGAAAGAGGTGGCACTCAAGCTAGGGCCTTAAAGGATGGCAGAACTTGAGGATGTGGGAGCCAATATGAGGGGTGAGAGATGACGCTGTCATTTTAACCCTCCCAGGCACAGCACCCCAATAGCCTCTCCTTCAGCACATAAATCCCTCCAGGATGCCACGTGCCCTGTGCTCTATTCCCTCTCCAGGTGAGGGGTGGGTACGGGGCTTGTTCCCTCTCCCACCCTCAGTGTGGGGGGCTCTTTTGCAGAAGAGGAGGCCAACTACCCAGTCAGAAAGGGGCTCACCGTCCCAAGGCGGTCACTTCCCACCCAGCTCACGGAGCGGCTTGCCCTGTCTTTCCCCCATCCTCTCCAACAACTTGCAGTCACTACTCTGAAGAGCAAAGGGACCTGTCCAAGGTCACAGAGCTTGGAATGGGCAGAACAGAAGTCATGCCCAGAGCTGCTACCATAGCCCCAGCTCTTGGCTGCATCCTGGCTTCTGGGATGCAAGTTTCAGAATCGATGCTTCAAGGCAGCCACCTGGGAACAGAGAGGTTAGGACTCAAGGCCCAGCCTTCCCGTTTACCAAGTGCTGAGTGCTAAGGGACCTCATGTTACCTTTCTGAGCTCTTCATCGTCATTTGTAAAGAAGAGGAGCCCCTGCCCTCTGTGAGAGTATGGGGAACTTAAGCATGACTCTCAGGTAAGGTGCCCAGTCTGGCCCTGGCTGCCGTAGGTGCTTGACAAATGGCACCCCTGAGCCAGCCACAAAACACCAAGTACAAGGCTGATGTGCTAACTTGTGACTCCTTGAATATGGCAGGCTGCGGGCGTTGGTAGGGGGACACAAAAGCTGGGGGTCAAGGTTGTGGGAAGACAAGATCTTGCTCAACTGCCAGAAATTACCTTTCTGAGAAGTGGCCTCTTTCTTTTCAGTGGTCACCTTAGAAAAAAGCTATTTCCTTTTTAAAACATGAAGGAAAAGCACCCCAGTCAGAACACTTCCCAAAAGAGACGAGGAACTAGCTTCCCCAGGCTGAGAAGGCAGAGGCCACCATACCAATTGGCCCTGCCCATCCAACCCAGGAAGCACCTGGCTTCTGGGAATTGGATCAAAGGGCATCGTTTGGGTAAGAGGTGGAGCCCCATGTAATTAATACCTGGTTATACCATGGATCCTGGCCAGGGCACCCTCCTCCGTGCGCAAACACCTCCCCAGCTGGGCCACGCAGCACAGGGCGCAGGTCCCAGGCGTGTGCACGCAAGACAAGGGAGATTAAGGGCTAGAGGTCTTCCCGCAGATGAACACTGCAGAGTGGATCAACAGCACGCTATTTGTACAGCACTGATTTTCTTCTTAAAGAGAAATGAGCTTCAGGCCTTGGTTTACACCATTAGCAAAACACACACACACACACACACACACACACACACACACACACACTTCCCACTGTCTTAAAGGAGCTACTTACAACCACAAACATGTCATAGTAGGCTAGTGACAGCTCCTTAACAAGAACACTGGCAGTTGCTTCTGCAAAGTGGAAAATTCCCTGGCGTGGACCCGCACACACGCTCGGTTCCAATGACAACTTAATCCTGCCAGGACCGAGGTGTGCAGAGAACAGAAAACCACCCGCTTGGAGAAACTTTTTTTTTTAAGTTTAAAATAAATCATTAAAGGCAGGGCCCTCAGAATATCTTTCAAGGATGGGAGCCCACGCTTTCTTCAGCGGGCATCAAATTTAGTGGGGACAGTCACTCTCCCTCACCTCCTTCTTGGCCGTGACAGGACGAATGTGCACAGTCTGACAAGTTCACTGGGGTCCCCTGATATCAAAGCCAGGGAAGTTTACACTTGGCGGGGAAGGGGGCACATAAATTCAAACCTGACACCGCCTCTTCCATGTAAATGAACGGCCAGAGTCCTGGGGCTGAGAAGAGAATCCAGCGAGCAGCGGGCCACCATGGTCTGTACAGCCATCCCTGCACACAGTTGCCACACGGGCTCGGCGCTGAGCAGATGCTGCCTGAGCCTTTAAAGCACGCACTAATTGCGCTAATTTAGTTAACAGTCTCTGTTTCGTCCCCCACCCGAGTCAACCAGCATCCTTTGGTATTGCTGGAGAGATGCAAGCTGTTGGCTTTAGTGTTATTTTGTCAGCCATTAAACGATTCATCGGAGTCATTAATTGATTTATTACTGCTGCCTGCACAGAGGGTTTAACAAATAAAGAATGATGTAGGTCACAACGCAAAGGAAACTGGACCCCACAATGCCACGAGGAGCTGAGCCCCAGTAGGGCCTGCCGCTGTCCACTTGTGCAGCTCTCCATGCCCGGCTGGCGGGCAGGAAACCACATCCATGGTTCTCCTGCCCGAAATCCAGGTGCCAACCTGCAACCTGTTCAGGCACTGGTGTTGCCAAAGACAGGAAGTCGGGGAACCTTGTCTGGAGCCTCTGGAAGGCTGCTCCCAGGCACCTGCCAGATAGATCTGGGTGAGAAGGGAGGGAAGCCCGCACTGAGCCCCCGCCCCCATCAGGTGGATGCTGAGTGGCAATGGCTAGGCCAGTGGCTGGGCCCTCCAGTGGGTTGGGACGCAAGGGCAAGACCTCAGCCACAGGTCTACTCTCCTGGAGGTAACATGCTCCAGCCAGGCCTTCTCCAGCCCCCTATACCACCCAAGGGAGGGATGGGACAGCAATGGCCGATGCATTCACAGGTGCCTCCTGACTGGCCAGGTAAGTAGTTATCTCTGATCTTCTGACAGTTCTACGGGTGGGTGGCAGTATCTTCCATATGTCACAGAGAAGAACACTGATGATCAGGGAGCCAACCAGCCCGAGGCTGGATGCAGGCCAGGAAATATCAGTCCTAGATTCAAACCCAGGTCCCACGACTTAAAGTCTACATTTCTCCCCTCTACTAAATGCTTCAGGCTGACACAAAAGGGATCTTCAGCTCGGCCTTAATGAAAACTGAGAGAACCTGGGAAGGGACCAAGTGCACAGCAACCCTGTCCCTTCCTGGAGCCCCAGAGGATCTGTTAAGGTGAGTGAGATCCAAGGCCACACAGAGGGATGAGACTCCAGGGCAGGATCCCTTCTACGGCTGCCCCAGCTGCCCTGGTCCACTGCAGGCCTGATGCCTATTCCCCAGAGGACAAGTCCTCCCCAAGCCCTGCATCAGTCCCTGGGGTGTCTCAACCAGCCGACCTGCCCTCGGTTAGACTAGAGGAAAGTGACACCCACCCCGCCTTGCTCCCAGCCCTCAGGGTTCAGAGACAATGAGGGGGCGTGGTATGGAGGTGAGGAAATGCAAACACCTCCAAGAGGAAGATTGACAAGGTCATGGATGCCAGATGTGTGTGGGGGTGTGATGCTTCTTGAAGGGCGGATAACTGTGATGTTAGAGTTGGAGATATCTGGAACGACTGTGTTCAGTTCCTAAGGGTACTGGGTACCAGATCTGTTCACCTTCCTGCCTCAGAGACAGACAGACACATG
>CAUYQG010121679.1:0-12166 GCA_963574415.1 Tarsius wallacei | reverse complement strand
ATCAACGTGAATGGGTTCCTCTTCTGTAAACTCAGGGCAGTGGATTGTCTCCTGGCTGTATTTAAGGACCACGTAATTTATATTCTAAAGCAGGGCACTTGTAAGAGTGAGTGGGAAACTGACAGTTGCTGGGACAGCAGGAACAAACCTGGCCTAGGTCTGTGACTAGCTATGTGACCTTTCCTGTCTAATCCTCCAGGCTTCGACCCCAGCAGGACTTTTTTTCAGCTTCCATGACATTTGTGACATCATCAGGTGTAGCCGTAACGGATGATCTAGGGTAAGAAGGAAAGAAAGAAAACTTGAAAGACTGAGTCCTTGGGGGTACTGCTAGGACCAAAGGAGCACAGGTATGTGTGTGTATGTGTGTGTGTGTGTGTGTGTGTGTGTGTGTGTGCACGCACGTGCACCACTTCGATTATGCTCCAGATTATGAATGTGCCACCTATCAATTTATTGTCCCATGTCTCTCAATCCATCCTTCACTGCACCCACCGATTATGTCACTGGATCTGAGTCTTGCAAACGTTTCTCCTTTGTCAACTGGAACGATGCTGAGCTATGCCAGTAGAGGGTGCAGAAGGCATACTGCAGAAGGAAGGTCTCCTCATTCCCCTGTGCTTTGCATCCTTCTTACACCAATGGGGTCCAGGACTCCCAGGGTAACCTCCCTCAAGGAGCTTCCGTGGCACCCCTGTATATGGCCTTCTGGTGAGTTCTGCAGGCATCCCCTCCAGCTTCCAGTGAGTTCAAGAGCACCCCTTGATGGCAGCTTCCCAGAAGCTTCTGGGAGAATTCCCCTAGTCCTGCAGTTGGCTTTTCTGGCAGTTCAGCAGCAATCCCTACAGGCGGCTTCCTGGAAAGCCTTGCTGTCACTCCAGGGGGGCAGTTTCCTGTTGGATATTTTCCACCTGTCGCCTCGGCAAACTTCTCCATCATTTAGTGGACTACAAGCCACCCTTTCCTGCAAGGTGTGAAGCTCAGCCTTGGGGAAGGGAGGCTCCTGATTTTGTGTTCTGCTAAGACGCTCTGTCCAGCTCTGGGGTAGTATCTGCTCCCCAGAGCTACCATTCCTGAATTCTTCAGCCTTGTCTTCACCCTTGGTAGTTTAACACCTGCTACCACACACCTCTGCTGAGAGTTAATTATTTTTTATGTAACTTTCCCTGTTTAAAATCCTGCGTGGTTCTGGTCTCTTGTCTGGACTTTGACCCGTGCAGTTTTCCTTTGTCTTTCAATATCCACCTGCTTTTGACATTCATTTTGCATTTGTCCTGCTTGTCAACGGACTTGTTTGTAGAAACGCATCAAGATTAAATTCTTTCATTCCACCAAGGGCAGGAGACACGATTGAGTATGCTAAGTAGTTTCAAATAAGTGACTCTGAAAATGCATAGAACTGAGTAATATGTATGGCCTCCCCGAAGCAATTGTCCTGTGCCCTCGAGTTCCCAGCACTGAAAACACCAGGTTCTTTATGTCACTTGGCAATAAGAGGTGAGTAACTCACCACCCTCTCTAGGCCTCAGGATTTCCTTTTATAAAATGAGAAAGTAGAACAAAGTGATCACTGACACATCTTTCTGCTGTGAGAGTTTCTCATTCTCATGGCTGAATGAATGTTCCAGAAACGTCTCTGCTGTGTCATCATCCACAGATGTTGGATCCTCAACCTGGCATTCGAGCGTAGTTGTTTCTTAGCCTGGAGAAAGCATCCTTTCCCACAAATGTACAACCATCTCTTAGACAGCCATCGTAGCTTGCTGTGTTAGTCTTTTACCCTTTAGTGAGAAGGAGTGCAGAAAGAACATCTGATCCCACACTCACCTCTGTAGAGGAGGCAGTGGAGATCCAGCACGATTAACTGTTTTGCCCAGGGTTGGTTATGACAAAGACAGGACTAGAATTGGGTCCCAGTTCAGTTTCTCACACCATATTGCTTTCGTGTTATCTTTTAAATTCTCCGTCAGTTCTTTTCAGGCTATGTTTGAATGACAATCGGAAGAGAAGCTATTATATTCCTTGGGTGGGGCAGGGAAGTATTCATCAAAAGTGCCAAGAATTGTCTGATCCCAAATGTCGGTAGTGCCAAGGCTGAGAAATCCTGATCTAACCGAGCGTGTTTCTTAAAATCACAGGGTCACAGGGCTGAACAGCAACCCCCTTCCAGCTCAGTCACAACCTCTCTCTGCCTCTGACTGAGGGTCATCAGCTTCCACCTGAATCCCTCATCATGCATCAGATTTGTCCCATGTTTCCGGTTTTTTTCTCAGTATAAAGCCCCTCAAATAGGATTATTAATGTAAAGGATAACTTCCTTCTCTTGTCAGAGGAGGGCATTGCCAAATCTCTGGGCAGGAGGAGCTATGCATCATTGCATTACTGAAGTCAGTCCCTAAAACATTTTTAGTACCACCAGGAAATTGACAGGATTTTCTCGTGAAATCTCTGAAGCAGTTCTTCTTTTTTCTCCCCTCTCTCTCCCTTTCTTTCTTTCTTTCTTTCTTTCTTTCTCTCTCTCCCCTTCCTTCCTTCCTTCCGACTCCTTCCTCTTCCTCCTCCTCTTCTTCAAAATATCTGCAGGATATCTCCTCCTCCTCCTCTTCTTCTTCCTCCTCCTCCAGATTCAAGTGTTACATGTGCAGGTTTGTTACCTGGGTATGTTGTGTGACAGTGGGTGAGGTTTGGCTTCTATTAAGCCCATCACCCAAATCATGTGCATGGTACCCAATGGTAAGTTTTTCAACTCTTGCCCTCTCCCTCCCTCCCACCTTTAAGAATACCCAGTGTCTGCTGTTGCCATCTTTATGTCTGTGGGTGCCCCGTATTTAGCTCTCACTGACAAGTATTTGGTTTTCTGTTTCTATTTCTGTGTTAATTCGCTTAGAATAATGGCCTCCAACTGCCTCCACGTTGCTGCAAAGGACATGACTTCATTCTTTTTTTATGGTTGCATCGTATTCCATGGTTTATATATACCACATTTTCTTTATTCAGTCCGGCATGGATGGTGGTGCTCTTACTTCTGAAACCAGCACCATTACTAACATTCATAAAGCATGTCATTTGTATTGATGATCAACTGAAGACAAGGACATTGCCATTCCATCAAAGAGAGCCTTGCAGCGGGCCCGTGGGTGCACCTCACCTCTTGTGCCCCACGGTGGAGCTGACCTTGAAGCAGCATTCACTTCCAGTCAGCAGTTCCTAACTTTGCTGGGATAGGGGAGGTCTTTGTGAAACTCAATGCTGTGCGATTTTATCAGCAGTTGACTTTAGAGATGGGAAGGTGTCAGTCACCTAAACCAATGACACACACTTTCATGAACATCTGCCTCATCTGGGAGCTTGTTAAAAACATAGGTGCCCAGGCCCAAATCCAAACCTGCTGGACCAGAACCTGTAGACCTGGGACATAGGCACCTATATTTTTAGCAAGCTGATTTCAACCCTTGGTCCGGAGGCCCACTAAGGTTTGAGAGTCACTCTTAATAATCCCTGCTCGGTGAGGATGTCTGGAATAAAGCTCCGTCACTTGGAGTTTCTGTTTCTCTCGAGGCTTCCCAACCACCCATACAAACCTGATTTCAGAGGCTCCCAGATGAAGAAGCTCTGATGGAACAGCACCTCTCTCTGCCTCGTGTCAGTACAGTTTGTGTTGTGTGGGCGTTGTTGGTGTGTTAGTAGATAAGGTACCATGATGTTGGGCCTGTAGGGAGCCAGGTCCATCTCTGGAGACTGTGAAGGGTCTGCCTTGGAGAGTAGGTTGAGTCACTGTGTGGATCACACAGTCCTGTCTGCCTGCTAGAGGAGAAGCAAGTCCTTCCGTCCAGACGTTTGAATTAGGCAGTAGGCCACGGATTGGCTGCAGAGTGAGATGTCACTCTTGGTCTTGACCATGAGGAGATTAGAGTGTCTCCCAAAGAAGAGGAATCAGACACGTCATGTCAAACTGGGAGTCAGGGGCAATAAAGCTAGCTGGGGTCTCAGTGAAGGGTGAAGAGTACCCTAGGGCTTCTGACGGCTAACAAGGCTCTATCTCTTGACCTGGATGTTGGTTACATGGGTGTTTATGCTACTGGAATTTATTAAAATATATCTTATATTTTAACATTTTTCTGTATATATTTTATGTTTCGTAAAAATAATGTTTAAAATTTTGGTCTGCCATTTTCAAATTATGCATGCAAAGATGGTTTGATGGATCATAGGGTGGCTATAGTTAACATTAATCGATTGTACATTTCAATAGCTAGAAGAGAATAATTCAAAAGTACCTAGAGTAAAGAAAAAATAAATATTTAAGGTAATGGGTATTCTAATTACCCTGATGAATGTATCATACCTCATGTACCATGAAAGTATGTGCACCTAATATGTATTGGTAAAAAAATGACAGAAACCAAAACATTTTCTTCATTAAAAGATTGTGAAAAATCACAGCTACGCATATATGTGCTAGAATTATAATTAATTCATAAGAAACTCCAGTCATATCAAACAATACATATATAAGTCATGTGCATATATGTATGTTTATATAATATACATATAATTTATAGAATGATATTATAATATACATGTATTCTACTACATACGTGTATGTAAATTTAGCATATATACATATGCATATACCTGTGTGAATGTGTGTGTGTATAGTCTGCTAGTTTGTTATCCATCAGGGTACTTGCATCACTCACAGCCCCTAAAACTCTTGGGGGATCCTTCTTATCATTTTCTGAGTGATGGCTGACTGGGACAGTGGAACCCCGGAATGCTGTGGAGAGATTAACTGGAATAATCAGATGCCCTTTCTGAGAAATCCAAGGGAAGAGGTGTCCAGAACATGCGTTTGTTACTAGTAGGCGCCAAGGCTGAAAACCCATGGTGTACAGAGAAGCCAAGGGGGATCATGTAATTTTGAAATGATAAGGGAGTAGGTATATGAGAAATAGAAGCTAGAGAAATGAGCACGTGGCCCAGGAGAGAACCGTGGAAATCTCCAGTCCCTGAAGCAGCCACCATTGCTGGGAGCATTTTGTCAATTTTCTCTTTTCAGGTAATAAATAGTTTTACAAGTGTTTCCCTTTTCCTAGGGTATATTGAATGAGTGTGGTTGCTGTGACAGAAAGATTTCAGTGTACACTATGATCTCAATGAACATTTATGTATTTTTTAATGTGTTTGGATAAAAGACTGGAAGGGAAAACACCAGACTATTAGCAGTGGTTATTTTTGTGGTGATAGTATACCTGGTTATATTAATTTTCTTCTTATATACTATTTTGCATTTTCCAAGTTTGGAGGAATGAAAATGTGTTATTTTTATGATCAGTTAACAAAAATTTTGACTATCCTTTCTGCCCTGCTCTGGGACACAGATGATCAGTCTCCCTGTCTCCAAGGAGATTATGACCAAGAATCAAAAGTCTGTTCATATTCACAATGACTTGGGATGGATTCTGGGAAAGGCATTTGTAGCAGTGTAGTTCTGAAACCTTTGTAAGTCCCTCAAACAAGCATATATTATAATAATGATAGCATAATTATAAACCTATGGACCATATCTACAACCAACTGAGTGGAAAGGTGTGCGCACAAACCCCAAAATATGAGTGGGTGGGGACAGCTCACTGGTAGCTGCAAGACCTGCTGGTTATGAGCATTTATGCAAAATGAAAACAAGCGGCCTCCGATGGCCCTGGACACAGGAGAATACAAAGTCACAGTGTGCCAATCTGAGGACAGCAGCTGCAACTAGAAGGAAGTTCTGCAGAATCCAATCTATGGGTGAACACCCAGAGACCTCAGTAAGGTCTGAAAATATTGGTGTCATGTGGGTCCTGTGAACTCTTGGAAACGAAATCATAGGTGGCTTCCAGGACCAAGCCCTGCCCTGAGGGGATCCTACAGAAGGTAGAATTCAAACTCAGACAGGGCAACAGAGGCGAAGGAAGGTGAAAATCCAAGGGCAAGGAGGTGAAGGAGGAGGCAGGTATCGCAAGAGGATGTTTTTTATTTCTTCACAGAAACAACCCGGCAGCGCGTTCGGCGGTCTCGTGGATCTGTCTCTTGCTTCAACGGTGTTTGGACAGAACAGACCCGGGGACTCCCTGTCTTCCAGTCTCCCACTTCCCTCCGAGCTCCTCTCCACTTGCAACCTCCGAGACCACCTTCTCGGCCACCTCCTGTTTCTGGGACCAGCGACCACCGTTTTTGCAGTCAGCTCCTTCTTGCCGACCAACCGTGAGCTCCCAGGTTCGCCAGAATTATTCCACCGAGGTGGAGGCAGCCGTCCACCGCCTGGTCAATTGGCATCTGCGGGCCTCCTACACCTGCCTCTCTCTGGGCTTCTGTTTCGACCGCGACGATGTGGCTCTGGAAGGCGTGGGCCACTTCTTCTGCGAATTGCATCTCTTGAAGATGCAAAACCAGCGTGGCGGCCGCGCCCTCTTCCAGGATATCCAGCAGCCCTCTCAGGATGAGTGGAGTCAAACCCTGGATGCCATGGAAGCCGCCATGGCCTTAGAGAAGAGCCTGAACCGAGTCCTTTTGGACCTTCATGCCCTGGGGTCCACAGACCCCCATCTCTGTGACTTCCTGGAGAACCACTTCCTAGATGAGGAGGTGAAACTCATCGAGAAGATGGGTGACCACCTGACCAACCTTCGCAGGCTGGCCGGGCCCGAGGCTGGGCTGGGCGAGTATCTCTTCGAAAGGCTCACCCTCAAGCACAACTAGGAGCCCAGCGGCCTCTGGGGGGCCCCTCTCAAAGTATCAGGGCTTCTTCTGCCTGAGCCTCCTCCTCCAGCCACTGGGCAGCTTTTTAACCGCCCTGGACCAAATAAAAATAAAGCTTTTTGCAGCAGCAAAAAAAAAAAAAAAAAAAAAAAAGAAAGAAAAGAAAAGAAACAACCCAAGAGAGAGACTAGAACTGTGAAAAGCTGGCCTCCTAAAAGGACAAGAAAAGTGAGTTCCCTTAAAAATGAGCGACAGAAAAGGATTGCCAAAGAATACACACGAAGTCATTATAAGAAAATGCACACACACACACCCCCAAGGAACAGATCAATGCTCCTACACAAATGATGAAAGCGGGCTAAAAAGATATGCCCCCAAACCATGTGAAATCACACCCTAATATTCCAAAATAAGCTAAAGAAAATTTTTAAGAGATAGAAAGGACCCAATCCTGACTAGTACCCCACATCTTTAAAATTAAACATTTAAAAAAAGAAATTAAAAAAGGACCACAATAAACTAAATTTAAAAAGCTCAGAAATGAGGTCATTGGGAGGAAAGAAAGGTTAGCATTCGGAAAGAATGAGAATTAAAAGAAAAAATTATAAACAAAGGCTAAACTAGAATGAACACAAGAATGACAAGTGATAGTAGGTAATGCCTTAAGACAACCAGAAAAGGAAAAACAGAAAATTGTAAATATCAAAAGGAAACAAAAAGAGGTTTTTTTTTGTTTTTTGTTTTTTGAGTTGGAGTCTCATTCCATTGCCCACGCTGGAGTGCAGTGGCACACTCACAGTCACCCCAGCATTGACCTGCTGGACTCTGGCGATCCTTCCTAGTAGCCGGAACTACAGGCTTGCGCTATCATACTGGCTTAATTTTGATTTATTGTAGAGATGAGGTCTTGCCATGTTGTCCGGGTTGGTCTCGAACCCATGGGCTCAGGCAATCCACTTGCCTCGGCCTCCCAAAGTGCTGAGATTACAGGCTGAGCCACCGAGCCTGGCCAAAAAAAGAGATTTTTAAAGAGTATTCAAAAAAGTAATAAATATAGAAACTAGAGAAAGAAGACCCTACCTAAATGTAAGAGGAGTTCACAAAGAAGACCAACACAATGGAACAGAAAAAAAATGCCAAAATCTGTAAATCAAAAAACATTCCCGAAAGTAAGAAAACAAAAAGACTTGGGATCACATATTGAAAAGAACACACACATACATAGGAAAACCGACCCAAAAAGGCGACACTGAGACAGAGTATAATCAAACTATTAGACTTGGAAAAAAAAATCAGTGGGAATGCAGACAAGAAGATAATCTTGTCTATAAGAGGAAGAAAATCAGATGGTCACCAGACTTTGACAGCAATACTTGATGGGCTTCTACATTCGGGCAACTAACCTTCTTCTTTGTAAGATGAGTCCTGAAGCCAGGCAGTGAGATGTGGAGGGTCAATACAGTATTCTTTCATGTTGGCGTATGCTTGGAAATTTGTACATGAAAAGCTAAAACGTTTTCAAATGAATTTGGATGAAAAGACTATATGAATAATGAATATATAAAACATTAATTAATAATCATAGGACTGAGTGTGAGGGGGGAACCAGGGATGAGGAAATACTTTAGACAAGAGAGCCAAGAAGAATGTGATTCTTCCCTAGTAGCAGGAATCGTCTGGTCAAGGTCATACAGTCCTGCCTCCCGTCTCCTTGCTGGACGCCAGGTAATGATCTACTTCCTTGTATCACCAGAGAATCGTTTGGGTGTTGAGACCGTGGCTGGTAGAAGCTGCCTGTGGGCTGAGCTCTGGATCAGGAAAAGCACAGGCTCTGGATCAGAAGGACTGGTTCATATCCACCTCTACCACAACTCCATCGTGACCTTGACCTTGGCATTCCTGCTTTTCCTAATCTATAAAATCACAGCCCTGGACTAGATGATTGCTGAGGTTCTCACATCCTGTGGCAGGATAAAGAGTAAATACAGAATCCGGCCTCACCTCACTAGCTCGCAATCCCCCATCTTTTCTGGAAGTCCAGCTTGAGGCACCTTAACTTTCCAGAGCAGGGCTGTAACCCAGGCCATGCTTGCAGGATGCCATGTACCAAACCTTGGCTGCCCAGTTATCGTAAGGATGGATCTGTAGCGCTAAGAAAGCATTGCCCTGGGAATGTTTCTGAGAAGAGAGTGCAAACTTTCATTCCCAATTGGTTCAAACAAAAGAAGTCTTGTATTCAGAAGGAACAGTCTCAGTCATCTGAAAAGCTCCCCAATGCGGACTCCAGCCGTCCCTGATGGAGTAGACTAAATGGCAAATCCTCTCTCAGGATGAGGTAGGTTCCTCTCATAAACTTTTTGCTTGTTTCATTTTGATATCTTCAACGCCATTGCCACTTAAGCCTCTGACACACATAAGAGAGGAACAATTTCACATCTGAATATGAACTTAAAGCAAAAAGGCTCAGAACGGGGGCCGTATGTATTCAAAAAATAATACCGTGCTAATGAACAACACCACAGAGAGTGCAGCAACTCTTATTTCTGATGGAATTTGGAAGAGGGGCTTATTAGAGATTCAAGGCTTGTGACTCACTTTAATTAAAATTTGAGCTGGTAGAGCTTGGAAAAACCAGCACAACGAATGAGGTTGAAAGGAGAGGGAGGGGAGAAGGGCAGGATGTTGACACGAATAAAGGAGACCTTAATTAAAGGATTAATGATGACAATAACAATAAAAATCGCTTCATCCTCACTTTGTGTCTGCAGTTGGACAAAGTCCTTTGTGAGGACCTCACAACCCAAAGCGGATGAGATGCTGGGACCATGCAGGAAATATCTGGATGTTCTACACAGCTGAATGTCTGGGCCCTTATTTGGCTGAATCATCCCTTCCAATTCTCTACTTCATGTGATCGGTATAGACTCACTTGCCTCATTTAAGAGGAGGCCTTCTAAAAGCCTAAATGCTGATTTCGATGTTCCTGCCTCAACGCAAATTTGTAAAATAACTGGAAGGAGGTCTAGTAAAAACCTCTTTTCACCTTGGTAGCTACTTGAATGACTCTTGGGGGAAAGATTAAAAAGTCTAGGGCTTTCAAAATAATTTTGTGATCCTCTTGGCTTTCGCTCATGCTTCTTCTGCCTGCTGGGTCACTCAGCCAGGCAGCTCAGATAATGGACATAACCACTGCATTGTTCTGAATATATTTCCTTGGTTGCCCACTCTCTTTTCTTTTATGTCTTGGAATCTCAGGGTCTGTATTAGTTTGCTAGGGCTGCCATAACAAAACCATAACTAAATACCACAGACTTGGTAGCTTAACCAACAGAAATTTACTTACAATTCTGGAGGCTGGGGGTCTGAGAGCGCAATGTTGGCAAGGCGTCTCCCCTTGACTTTCAGATGGCTACCTTTTCCATGAGTCTTCACACATTTGTCCCTCTGTGTGTGTCTGTGTTCAATCTACTCTTTTTTTTATAAGTTGGAGTCTCACTCTGTTGCCCAGGCTGGTGTGCAGTGGCACTCTCATGGCTACCACAGCCTTGATCTGCTGGGCTCAGGCCATCCTTCCATCTCAACTTTCCAAGTGGCCGGAACCACAGGCGTGCACCACCACACCCGGCTAATTTTTTTGATATATTGTAGAGATGAGGTCTCACCAAGTTGTCCAAGCTGGTCTCGAACCCCTGGACTCAGGCAGTCCTTTCACCTCCACCTTCCAAAGTGCTAGAATTATAGGCTCGAGCCATTGCTTCCAGCCAATCTCTTCTTATATAGACTCTAGTTATATTGGGTTAGAGTGTACCCTAATAACTTCAGTTTAATTTAATTTGCTCTTTAAATACCCTGTCTCCAAATACAGTCATGTTTTGAGGTACCGGGGTTTTGGATTTCAACATTTAAATTTTAAGGGGACACAATTGAGCCCTTAACAAAGGCTAGCATGCATTCATTGTTCACCTGGGGCAAATCGTCATCATTACCATCATATTTTACACTCCAGACTCCCTCCTCTTTGCCCGATAGGTAGAGGCTGTGAGATGCTGGGTAAAGAGTCAAATTCACCCGGATTTCAGTAGACTTGCTCTGATGCATATCTGGCTGAGGTCCCCAAATTAGGATTCTGTTTAAGATAAACTTAATGCAGAGACTACAGTTAAGATTATAAATAAACTTTCATAAGCATTTAAACCTACACAATTAATTATGAATATCTTCTACAACTATATCTGTAAGTAAACTCCACAGCACTGGCTTTCATTTACCTCCAATCCCTCTGCACACAGCAAGCTGGCAACACTCACTGGCCTGGAGTGGCTTGAGTTGGCTCTCTCTGCTCCTTGTGTCTGTTGCTGTCTGCAGATTTGGCCCTGATGCCTAGGTGGGTAGATTATCAGGGCTTAGCGGTGCCCACACACCCACCAAAGCCCTCTGTGCCTCCATCCCTGCCACCGCAGAGCTCTGCAAGCTTCTGCTTGGAAGATTTATAAGCACTCTCTGGCCCTCTTCTTTGGTTCTTGCTGTCACCCAGACTGGAGTGCAGTGGTGATCATAGCTCACTACAGCCTCAAACTCCTGGCCTCAAGCTATCCTCCTGCTTCAGCCACTGAACGTGTTGGGGTTACAGACTTGAGCCACTGCATTCAGGTTTTTTCCTCTTCTTTTTCCTTCTTCTCTTCCTCTCCTTCCTTATTCTCCCTTCTCCTTGATCTTCTCCATCTCTCTTACTTACAGTGGAAATTAGTATGTATTTTCTGTGCGGACATCTTCTCATTGGGAGAAAAGGAATGGCCTCTAGTATGGGTGGAATTATGTTCCCCTTCCTCCAAGTTCATATGTTGAAATATGAACCCCAGTACCTCAGATTAAGACTGTATTTGGAGTTAGGGTCTATTAAGCTCTGATTAAGTTAAGATGAGGCCATTGGGGTGGTCTGTAATCCAATCCGACTGGCATCCTTGTAAGAAAAGGAAACTTGGACACACAAAGAGACACTAGTGATATGTGTGCACAGACAGTTGGCCACATGAAGGCACAGTGAGAAGACAGCCATCTGCAAGCCAAGGAGAGAGTTCTCTGAAGAAACCTGCTGACACATTGATTTCGGACTTCCAGCCTCCAGAACTGAGAGAAAATGAATTTCTGTTGGTGAAGATGCCTAATCTATGATATTTTGCTATGGCAGCAGGAACTACCTAATCCAGCCTCCTAGAATGCCATGGAGAAAATAATTTTTTTTTTTTTTTGAGTTGGAGTCCCACTCGATGGCCCAGACTGGAGTGCAGTGGCCGCTCCCAGCCACCGCAGTCTCGACCTGCTGGGCTCCGGCGATCCTTCCGCCTCAGCCTTCTGAGTAGCCGGAACTACAGGCGCGCGCTACCACGCCCGGCTAATTTTTTTGATTTATTGTAGAGATGAGGTT
>CAUYQG010121671.1:0-29149 GCA_963574415.1 Tarsius wallacei | reverse complement strand
GCTACCACACCCGGCTGATTTTTTTTTTGATTTATTGTAGAGATGAGGTCTCGCTTGCCCAGGCGGGTCTCGAACCCGCGGGCTCAGGCAATCCACTCACCTCAGCCTCCCAAAGGCACGGGATTACACGCTGAGCCACCGAGCCCGGCTCTGGATAGTAGTTTTAATAGTATTTTAGGACACCCCAAAATGGTGTATTACTGCTTCATCTCTTAACAATTGTTAAATCTAGGTGACAGGGATTATATTAAACTAAAAGGCTACAAAATTAAATAATGAGAAAAAACAAAAGAAGAAAAAACAACTAAAAAGCTCCCACACAGGAAAGGAAACTATTAACAGTGAACAGATAACCTACACAAGAGAAATATTTGCAAACTATCTGTCAAGGGGCTAATATCTAGAATATATAAGAAATTTATATCACCCAGAAAAAAAAGTCTTAAAAATGAGCAAAAGACCTTTTCTCAAAAGACATATATGAAAAAAATGTTCAACTTCATTAATCATCAGGAAAATGCAATCAAAACCTCACTCCCATTAGAATGAGTGGCTATTATCTTAAAAAACAAAATACGTGGTGGTAAGGATGTGGAGAAAAGGAAACACTGTTGATGGAATTGTAAACTAGCGTAGCTATTATGGAAAATAGTATAAATAGAGGTTTCTCAAAAAATTAAAAACAGAACTGCCTCCATGTGATCCAGCAAGCCCACTACTAATTATCCAAAGGAAATAAAAGCAGTATGCTGAAGAAATGTCTGCAGTCTCCTGTATACCGCAGCACTGTTCACAATAGCCAAGACATGGAATCAACCTATATGTCAACAACCAATGAATGGTTAAAGAAAATGTGAATACTATTCAGCCTTAAAAAAAGAATGAAATCTTGTCATTTGTAATACATGAATGAACTTGGAGGACATCATGTTAAATGAAAGAAGCCAGACACTGAAAAAAATCAAATTCTTCATGATCTTACTCATGTGGAATAAAAAAAAAAAGTATCATAGCAGCTGAAAGAGAACAGTAATTAACAGAGACGGGAGAGGGAAGATGAAGGGAAGTTGGTCAATGGGCACAAAATTACAATTAGATAGGAGGAATAAGTTCTGGTATTCTACCACACGGCAGGGTGACTATGGCTGAAAATGATGCATTGTATATTACAAAATAGCTAGCCCTCTAAGAGGTCTTTGGCTGTTCTCTCTACAAAGTGACGATAAATATGCTAACTACCTTGATTTGATCATTACACAGCATGCATTTTTAACAAAATATACAACTGTACCCTGTAAATATGTACAATTACAATTTCCAACTGAAAAAAAAAATCTTGGTGATGAGATAGATGGGTGTTCATTACACTACTCTCCTGACATTTTTGTTTGGAAGTTTCCATAATAATTTCTAAAAGCTGTTTAAGATAAAGACTTTACTTCACAATAGGTTGCTATTAAGACAATGTGGGGTTTTAAAAATACTCTAGTATATTACTTTAAAAACACACACACACACAAACCTAGGAGTGTCCAGACCAAAGAAAGTAATAGTCTCTGCTAAGGAAATATCTAGAATACCCTGAACTTGTCGTTTAAAGTAGGCACTGATATCTAGATATCCAGAGAAAAGTAGGATGGCATGAGATATAAAAAACAGCTAGCTGTAAGGAAACTCTCAGGATACTTAGCATAAGAAAGGAAAGACAGCAGCTGTTCTCAAATATTGGGATAAAAAAGGAAATTGACAAAGTGAATTAAAGTCACAAGGAAGATCTTATGGAACCACACAAAAAAACACATACTTACAATGCAAAGCAGTGGACTTCCCAGGAGGTAAGTGTCAAGAAAAGGAGAGGTAGGACTAGATGATTAACCAACAGTTAGCAAAACACGTTTCTACTTGATGAAAGATGAGCTAGGTTCTTGGTTTTATGATCCTATCTAATTTTAAAATCCCAGGAGTCTAACATACTCGATGAAGACACATTATAGACAAATTTGGGAATTAATGCACTAAAGTCCCATTTTAATTTAGTTTAGATAAATTATCATTCCAATTCTGAACTTCCCACTCTCCATTCAACATGTACTGTGTTCCCAGGGGCAGTAAAAGGAGAGTCAGTGTCATTAATGGGCAAGCGCACTGGCAGATGAATAAATCCGAAAACCTTTCACTTGCTTGGCAAGGTGACATTCTATCATAAGGCAATTGTGTGCCTGGCCTAAGATCATAAACTTTATGACCCAGGCTGCAGTGTTAGTATTTTAGTCTAGCCATGTGAAGAAAATTTTATCAACAGCAGGCTTAGTCACAAAAAAACCTGTATTCTTCCCCCAAAAGGATTATATATTATACCACCCACAAAATAATTAACAAATGCCTAAGTAAAAGCAAATGTATTGTACAAAACCATCACTGCATTAGTTAACCAGAAAGTTAAACTATCTTTACTACATATGTCTCTACCACTAAGAGACTCAATCTAAATACCAAGTCTGAGGACTGGGAAGTTAGGTAGTATTCATGTGAACAACTTGCATGGAAATGAACTGTGACTTAAAAATCCATATTACGAAAGCTACAAAGATACTGTTTTTTAATGAAAAATAACAACAACTCTGAGGTTGCCAACAATTATTTAAAAAAATAAAGAGCAGTGAATTTTATGCTTCAGTCAATGAAAATATTTGTAATGGTGCCCAAAAGGTGATGGGAATGATTTAAATGATGCTGATTTTCTGAATGAGTATTTACAGAAAGATAAATTCAATGGTTTACACTCTCATGTAAAAGTTCTGGTTGAAAAAATATAATATTTTGCAATATAAGAACATATAATCTAATTTAACCTGTCTCATCTTTTTTTTAAGAGATGAGGTCTCACTATGTTGCCTAGGCTGGTCTTGAACTCCTAGGCTCAAGCAATCCTCCTGTCTCCGCCTCCCAAAGTGCTGGGATTACAGATGTGAGCCACTGTGACCAGCCCAGTCTAACTCATCTTAATAACATTAAGCAGCAGCCTACCTAAGAATTTCACTGCTTCAATATATACTAAAAAATATTTACAAATCTACAAAATAAGAAAACATGGGTGTTAAAAGAGTAGACATAAATCCTGCAAGGAAGTTACATGACAGTGGACTGGCTCTGAACTGCTGGTACACTCATTTGTACAATGCAAACAATACCATTTACCTTTCATGAGTGTTCTGAGGAATTAATGAGCTCAGAAATTACAATATGCTCTATTAAAGTAATGTCATATTAGTCAATGCTAACGTGAACATTAATTTTAACTAACAAATAATTTTGGATAACGGAAAAAAGTGTATTTTGCTGAATACAACTTTAAACGGGGATTCAAATTCAAAGATGAGAAATCTGGCATACTGATTCCTTAGGCAAAAATAGAATTTGTTTTGGATAGGTTTTTTAATATTTCAAATTAGCGGTCTTAATACATAATTTTTAAAGATGACAGCACAACATTTTCTGATTACATAAATACTCAAAACAGACACCCATAACCCTACATAGTTTTTTTTATGCTCATAAAGGCACATTTTTAGGCTGCTAAATCCATTTATTTATCTACACAGATTAAACAAGACTGGGATGATATACATATACCATCTTATCTAGTCACCAAAAGATTTTATAAAAATCTTTGACAATCTGAGAGATGAAATGCAGCAATACTGAATTAACCGGTTATCCGTGAATACTAATCAGAGTGAACTTTTCAAATATGGCCAGGTGCCTCAAAGCAATGTTTCGGCCCATGACAGACTGTACATATGACACAGTGGTCCCTAAAATTATAATAATGTATTTTTGGCTGTGCTCGGTGGCTCAGCCTGTAATCCCAGCACTCTGGGAGGCCAAGGCGAGTGGATTGCCTGAGCCCGCGGGTTCGAGACCCACCCAGGCAACTTGGTGAGACCTTCTCTACAATACATCAAAAATTAGCTGGGCGTGGTAGCGCACACCTGTAGTTCTGGCTACTTGGAAGGCTGAGGTGGAAGGATTTCTGGAGCTCAGCAGATAGAGGCTGCGGTGGCCGGGAGCGTGCCACTGCACTCCAGCCTGGGCGACAAAGTGAGACTCCTACTCAAAAAAAAAAAAAATGTATTTTTACCATACCTTTTCTATGTTTAGCTACATAAGAACTTACCATTATGTTATAACTGCCTACAATATACAGTACAGTAACATGCTGTTCAGGGCTACTGGCTAGGAGCAACAGGCTACACCATATAGCCTAAGTGTACAGTAGGCTGTCCCATCTGGGTGAGTGTAAGTACACTCTGTGGTGTTGGCAACAACATGAAATAACAACGACGCATTTCTCAGAACACATTCTTGTCATTAAGCAACGATGCAAGACTATATTACTAATCACTTATATTTCTTCAGAGTTAACTGTCTCATCATTTGTCCATTTTCCTTCTATGATTGCTGATTGATTTATAAAAGTGCTTATATGAAAAGAGCCTTTACTGACTTAATCAATTCCTTCTGCTGAAAATGACTTACCCTCACTTCTAAACGTGACTTACTCCTATTTGTTCTAAAGCTCAGCATCACCTTCATTCAACGAGTTCTATAACAATACAATGGGAATCTAAGCATTAGGCCCTGTACTAGAGGATATGGATCCCCAGTAAGCAGATCTGGTAGAGGAAACAGCAGATGTTCTCAGCTCTCAGCATGAACTGTTCAGACCCGTTAGGAGGATCAGCATGGCTACAGTGGGAAGAGCGAAAGGGAAAATGGCATAAAACTAGGCAGGTGATGCAGGGAGAGGTCACATCATGCCTTCTATGCCATGTTAAGGATATTAATGTTTATACCAAGAGCAATGGTAAGCTAAAACCGAAGGAGGATATGACATGTATTTGCATTCTAAAAATACATCATCAGCACTTATGCAATGGGAGAATGGACTGGAAGAGAAGAATGGGTCAGGAAAACCAGGCAGGGTTTAGGGCAGGTGAGATGAACCTGAATGGAGCCACTGGTTGAAAACAGAAGACAGAAGAGGGACAATTTTGGGAAAGAGAGTGAACAGAGCTTTTTGACTGATATGGGGATGGAAAAAAAGGAGTCTGAAAATGATTCCATGTTTGTGGCCTACGATACTACTTACTGAGACAGGAAACACTCAAGGAAGGGCACGTTTGCAGGGGAGATGAGAAAGAGGAGTTAACAATTCTGTTTTGGACATTTTGAACTGAAGAAACTTGTGAGACATCCAAGAGAAATACAGAGCAGATAATTAGATAAGAGTCCAATCCTCAAGAGCGGTCTAGGTCTAGGTTGGGAATAAAAATTTGGAAATTCTAGTATAAAAGGTAATTAAAAATCATGATGACAAAAATAAAAAATAAAAAAGCAAAAAAATAAACTATGCCAGAGCATCCCTAATCTGCATCCCATTACCCTGCCACTAAGCATATCTCTATCACAGCAATTTTCCACACTACGGTGAAACTATGGTGAATTACTTCCCATTTCTATGACTTCTTGGTAGATAATAAGCTCCTCAGAAGCATGACCAAATTTTATTTATTTCTGTATCCTAGCTTTGGCATAGTTCGCATGGCAATATACACACTCGTAAAATGTCTGTAGAGCTTAACTGTTAGCTTCAACTTGTTGAAAAGCAATGTTTACACACAGACACTCTTAACGTTTAAGAGCTCAGCAGAATGCTTAGATGAACTGTTAGGTTAATGCTTAGGTAGACTCTACCACTTATCAGCCATATGAAGTCGGATAAGTTAGCACATTTGTGCCTCAATATCCTCATCTGTAAAATAAGGCAGATAACAGAACCCATCACAGTGTTATGAAAATTAAGTGAAATTTCATATAAAGCGCTTAGCACAGTACTTGCACATGGTAAACATTCAAATTTAGCTATTCTCTTTGTTACTATCATTGTCTCCTTTCTTCATCTTCCATGGAAAAAGAAATGTTCAAAAATGGAAACAATTTCTAGTTATTCATTGCAGTCCTCAAGCTTTGAAACACAAAGGCAGATCATATTCCCCTTTAAAAGCAAAGGGGAAAAATAAAGAGTAGAATTTTGATGTATTTGGAAGTTAAATTAGTATTGAAAAAACATTAAATTTAACAGTACATTAAAAAAAAAAACTCTAACAGTAATAAAACCATTTCAAACCAAAACACAATTGACTGTGGGAATTTTCCTGGACAGGGGTAGAGGAGAGGACAGGGAAGGTGGTGAGGGTACTAGGAAAAGACAAAGAAAAAAGCCTGATCAAGTCTACCTCATATTAAAAAACAGATATTTTACTAAATTTTACTTAAACAGATACCTGCAAAAGCAGGAAAATAAGCATAACAGGTTTGAATATTAAATTGCAACAAAAGTTTATGATGTTTATTTCATTTAAATTGGAAGGTATCAGCTTTCTTGAGCAGGTCTTATATGTGTCTCGATTTCTCACATGATGGCCATCATTTTAAAAACTGGGACATTTGATCTCTTTTCAGAGATGCTTAATATCTGTCCTGAGTTACACAAAATAAGTGAATGCAATTTGTGAGACTAATTTAGCCACTACACTAATGTTAATAAAACAGCATAACTTTTTAAAGATTATTTCCATTTGCAAGTACAAATGCTAATTCGCCAGGTAGCTACAAGATCAAATAATTCCCTGAAAAAGCTTCTGTGTAGTGTCAGGGTTGGCATACATCAAGATCAAACATCTTTATTTCAAGGGCATGAATGCAGAGTTCAAACCTGAACCACAGAGAGCTCATCAAGAATTTAACCAAAAGAAAGTACTGCAAGGGGAAAACATAACTATTGACATTTCCTATTTTGATAATTCCTTTCAACTTCCTTTACAGGGTTGCCCCTCATATAAAATGCTCTAGCATAGACTACCTGTTTGTCTTGAGGTTGGTAGGGAGAAATAAAAAATAAAAATTTTTTAAAAAGACAACTTGTTTAAGGTCTATGTCATGCAAGAATCGCCATTTTAAGAAAAGGAAGGTATGAAATTATCTACTTGGAAAAATAGTATAGAGTTCAAACTTTTCTGATTTTAAAAACAGCAAAAATAGTTAAAAAAAAATAACATACTTAAAAACAATCACAGAATAAATATACTTTCCACATGTAAGCACTATTAAGAGAATTTCTTATTTTACTCAAAACTTGCAGGATCTGATAATTGATTGAGGGCTGTGCCACTCAGAAAAGATACATATGGAGAACTTGGCTCCATATTTCTTCTGAGAGATCAGAAGAAAGATATACACTTTTAAAATGTGAAATTAAGGGCTGTGGGAAAGACAAGAACACTACTAGCACAACAGCAGGGTGAGTAATTTGATGGTAACATACAAGTAAAAGAAATAGTTGTTACACAGAACATATAAGAGTGATGAGGAAGTTTTCTGTTGGAAAACTGGTTCTTGACAATTAAGAAAAAGATAAAACATAATAAAAACAATGAAGCAGCTCACCCCCCAGAGATATTGATTTAATTGACCTTGGTAGGCCATAATTTTGAAAATATTTCAAGATGTTTCTATTGGGTAGCCAGTTAAGAATCCATAAAAGGTTATCAAATAATTGAACTACCCTTACAGCAAGTCCTTAAAAATGAGATATATTCTTATACCAGTAATGTTTATCACAGAGAACATCAAGACTTCTACACTCTGCTTACCATGCCTTCTTTCCTGAACTCTGTTTCATGCTCTAAACTGGCACAATCTGCCTTCTGCCTCCACACAGTACGTTCTAAATAAACGGACTCCAATAGCACAGGTGAAGCTCCCTTCTCCCGGACCTCTCCAGAGCTCAAAGCACTGAGAAACTCTGATTCTCTAATTTTTCCCTTGCCACACCCTATCCTTGGCTTCTCAGGCACCTTTCCTGCCATCTCAAATACCTCTCTGTCCAGACCCTCCTTAAATCATAAATTCTTAGCTGAAGTTCAAATTCTTGCCAGTCCCCGAAAAGCTTAACAATAGGTTCCAGAGGTTAGGAATGCCCTGAAATTGTATACACACAATCTCCATGTGTACCTGAGAGGGCCATTGTTTTCTTCATATTCTCAAATGGGGTTAAGATCCCTGAAAACCACTGCCTTAAATCTTTTTCCTCTTTAATCTTTACAGGCTTCAATTGCTATCTATGACCTAAGACTGTCTCCTATTTCAACCCTGACCTATCAGAGACCTGAATCTGTATGTCCAACTATCTATTAGGTTTATCTATTAAATTAAACCAACACATTCAAAATAAAATTCATTAAGTCCCTCAGGAAATCTTGCTGTCTCCTCATAATTTTAGTGAACAAAGTCACCATTCAATACTTGCTCATTTGAATCAGACATTTCAGAATCACCCTTTATATCTCATTATTCTCCTATGCCCAGTTAATTTCTCATTTAGCTTCTTTTCTGCATCCAAAGCAACAGTGTTTTATTGTAGGCCCTCTTGCTTATCACTACTGCTACAGACTTCTAACAGAACTCTCTGCTTGCAGCCTCTATATATCTAGTCCACTTACCAAATAGCTACCCAGATAATCTACCTACTTGTGCCACATCTCTACTTAAATGCCTTCTGGCTTTCTTAAAAGGACAAAATAGAATTTCATCTGCTTGACTTGGAATGCAGTGTACTTTCCACTTTCAATCTTACTTACAACACACCTTAACATTTAATTTTATATCATTTCTATTGCGATAGCAGACTGTTTCATGATGTTATAGCTGCCTGAGATGTCTTTCTCCACTCTTTCAACCAACAAACACTCATGACTGTACATTTAATATGCAACTGATCTGTGAATCAAGCCCTGTGGATAGACACACTGGGAATACAGCTCAGAACTAAGTGATCAGGTAAGGAATCCTCATGGCAGTTCTATTCCATGGAAGAAGCACAACAAACGGGCTAGTCATTAAAATAACCAGAGAAGGTGATCTTTGCTATAAAGGAAATAAGCAAGATGAAAAAAAGAGAAACTTTAGGAGGAATAATAAAGGGAAGGCTTTTCACCTTTCTTAGTGATGAGAAATGATTCTTAAAACAAGATCTTGAAGGACAAGAAGGAGCCAGTCACACGAAACACCGGAGAAGAGTACCCAGCAGAGGGCATGGTAGAGAAAGGTGCTATCTGTATAACTGTCTACTAGATGGCAGGCGCCAGGTTCCTTGAAGAGAACTGCTTAATTTAAATGTACATCTTTAGAACTTGGCTCAGTAGCTGGCACTTGAGCCTAAACTCAATAAATGATTGATGAATTAAATAAACATTTTAAGAACAACTGAAAGAATTATGGAGCTGGGGGATACGTGGAAAGAGTAGACATTTTTACTATAGCAATAAGAATCTTAGCAGTTGCAAACCACTCAAATTCTCCAACAGTATTCCATTATTCTTCTAATTTCACTTTCTGATATGTTCCACTTTGTGCTCCTGCACCTAACAAGTTATTATTGGTTTTAGGTCAGATTCCAAAACCCCAAGGCCCCTAAAAGTTATTTTCTTCTTTACTTCAATCCCAGGGGTCCTAACTCATCCATCTCCTAAGGTTATTCCATGACAGCAGGTCACCATACCCTGTCATTCTCAGGATATCAAAATTCGATTTGACAGGATTTGATGATAAAGCTGCTATACCTCTATTTACAAAATGAGAGCAAAAATAAATAATACAAGACAAACAAATTTGGAATATGGTTTTAGACATATGAAACTCTTCTGATTTTATCAGGTCAAAAATAAAAGCCTAAACAAAGCAAATCAAGAGCCATACATTCTAAAAGAACATACAAATTAAGTAATTATCCAAGTAGTTTTGTACTATGCACTGAAATGAAAGTTTCATTGCTGGCCAGTCAAAAGTTTTCTCTGCTACACCAATCTAAAAATTTACATTAGCAATGTGCAGACAAGATGACAGAAATTATCACTCAAGCAGTTTTTTAATCTGTTGAGCCATGTAGCATCTCTTACCTCAAGCCTTCTCCCTCCCCACCCACCCCTAAAAGAATAGAGAACAGAGTACCTTTGAGATTGGCACACCAAGTGCCTCCTGCAACTACCCTGATCTGTGAACAGCAAAGACTCTGGAATTTGGTAAACCCATGAGCCAATATTAAGGCATGTGTCTTACAACTTCACTACATTGTGTATGCATACACGTTAACTGGAGATGCCAAGAAACTCACTGTAGCCATGAAAGCAGAAAAAAAGGCTTTGTATTTCAACAAAAGTATATGACAAGTTAAAAGGGATGGGGTGGTTCTTGTTCCACAAAAGCTTCAGGTTTACCACAAGTCTTAGCTGAGGTTCAAACAACAATAGGCTCTATAAACGTTGACCAGAGTCATAAATCAAATACCCATCTTCATATTTGCACTTTCAAATTACACATTGGCTTTATTATCTTCATATCTGAAAGACAGGAACATCTGTCCCTGAAAAAGACTGTGGTGCAAAGAACACTAGAAAAACATTAACAATGTGTTTGACAGACTGTCTCAAAATAGGCAAATCTTATTGTGGACCATAGTATTAACACCTTGGAGACCTGTTTTCCTAAAAGCTTTCAAACACAGTCCTCAGAGTATCTAAAATTAAGGGAAATAAACATCTACAGCTATTTATAGTTGGTGAAATAGCCATGGCCTTTCTTCTCCTATCTCAATATTTTCTAGATTCAGAATCCATGATGCTATGAGAATAATGTTAATAATATTATATCAATTTTAAATCGATTCTGGCAAACCTAATTGACTCGACTAAATCAACAGTATCAATCAGACTTCACTTTCTTTTGAGTTGGGGTCTCACTCTATCGCCCAGGCTGGAGTGCAGTGGCGCAATCATGGCTTACTGTGGCCTGGACCTCTTGGGCTCAAGTGATCCTTCTACCTCAGCCTCCCAAGTAGCTGGGACTACAGGCACATGCCACCATGCTCGGCTAATTTTTTAATTTTTATTTTTAGTAGAGACAAGGTTTTGCTATGCTGTCCAGGCTGGTCTCAAACTCCTAGGCTCAAGCAATCCTCCAGTCTCAATCTCCCAAAGTGTTGGGATTACAGGTGTGAGCTAATACACCTGAATTTACTTTCTTTAAACAGTAAGACAAAACTCACACTTCTAAATATAAGCATATTGCCAACCTCCTTAGTGTGTGGAGGTTTAAAAAAACCAACTAAAACAAATAGACAAAGTCAGCGCAACAAGGAAGAAGGAATTATAAAACTTTACCTCTATACATTTAAAACAAAATATACTTTTAATACTCTAGTTTGTATAAACTGCTATAATATATGGTTTATTAAAATATATTTCAACTAAAAACTAAGACCTAGATATCAGCCAAAATAGGAAAGAATAGTTTGCAATTCATCTTGCTTAAGCAGAAACATTTATTTTTTTTAGTTAGCAATTTCAAATGTCCATACAACTGAACTAAAACATTTGGACTTAACTTTAAAAAGCTAGCTATTTCAATAGCAGCCTAAACAAAGCTGTAATTATCAAATTATTTCCCTGATTAGGTAGCCTCAGTATTTGCTTTTAGCCTTACCATAAACAAATAATTTTGCAATCTGACACAGTCATTCTTGAACCATTCGAATTATTGGAGCAGAGAAGCAATTTCAATTACTTCTAAAATTACAAGAAAACTACTATATAAAACATTTACAGTGACAGAAAACTCAAGCTAAATGGCTTGACACTGACACTAACAAGTTTCGAGTTTACTGTCAATTAAGGTTATACAAGTAAAAGATAGTGCCTTCTAAAGAAAGACTAATTCTGTAAATGAAACTATTGGGGTCTATTCCTTTTATTCAGAAGTACCATACAGCTAAACAAACAGTAAGTCCACTGGGAAATAGCATTTCAATAGCTGCAACATGGTGCCAGACCAGGCTTTGTTGGCCTGCCTTTTCCAAGAAACAGAGATGTCTCTCTTTACTTAGTCCATCTGTCATAAGTGATAACCAGATGTCTGTGTGACAATTCAAAATTTTTAGAAAGTACTTCCCCTCCCAAAAACTAACAGCAGAGATGAGTCCAATAGTCATTGTTCACAAAGACAGAATTTCAATGTTTTAGTAGAAAGCCTCCAAACAAAAGAAACAAAGCATTCAAATGGTCTAATGGCTCACCTTTAATATATGGCCTAGTACTACTGCTACTAGCAACTACTCATATATTTTTAGCTCTTAAAAGTTCTAAGTGCTTTACACTTAATTTTCACAGCAACTTTACGGTGCAGATGAGCAGACTGGTGTTCGAGGCAGTGGCAGTGAGAAAACTTGGTCAAAGCCACACCACTAATAACGAAGCACAGCCATGATGCTGAAGGCAGACAGCCAGTATCCAGCGCCCATACACTAAGAGTTATAGTTACCCTTATAGTTACCCTAATCCCAAGAGAATTTAATTGGTTCTAATCAAAACTGTTCTGTCTCACAACAAAAATACTTGCAATTTATCAGGAGGAAGAAGGTTAACATTTGATTCCTTGGAACCATTTACTCAATGGAAACAGATTTTTTTTTTTTTTTTAACTTCTTTTAAGATGCTAAATCTTCACCTAGTGAGTTAAAAAACAAAAACATACCATGGGCCAATGTCTATAGAGAGATGTCTAAGCACAATTCAACACTAAACCCATCCACATGCCCTGAGATACCTCTGTCCTGAACTATCTGATTGGCAGTGTTCTTTCTCAAGGATGAATATTGAATGGTGAAAGTAACCAATAGCCAAACTTATGTGCTGCATTTTTCAGTGAACTTTTAAACAATTTCATTATTGACTTCCATGTGAAAGCAAATGCAACTGCCCTAGAATGTATTCTTTAACATATAATAGGACACCTAGCAAAGCATAAAAAAACCCCCAGCCATTTAAACCAAATTCTCAACTCTATCACTCTTTACTCTTCAGATGAGTAGAAGGTCTGATGTGACCTGATTCCTTCCTACTAATGACATACTTCTAGAATCTTACTTTTTCACAATTATACAATCACGCATGCTCCATCTCTCTCTTAAAAACTGGTGAATAACGCAAAAATCAAACGTGTCTATGTGGCCTGGAAAAACCTCAGATACTTATATTTTTTGAAATTTCCCAAAGCAGTAGTCACGTTAAGAGCAAATACTACTATCTTCTCAAGTGAAGGTAGCTAGTCATTATGTTTATTGTTTGACTTGGTTAAAACCTACCCATCATCATGTTTAAGAAAGTGGTGCCTATAACTGTGTCACTAAAACCAGGATAAAAATTGGAAATTTTAGAAATCTGGAACTGGATTTCAAAAAGGTTCCCCTCATCAACTAGGAAAGTCACTGAAATGAAATAAAAACAAACGTTTATCTCCTTCTATTAACAAGTTAACTTCAAATTACACAGGATATGAACATTCAATATAACAGTAACTTACACTTCTGACCCTCAAGAAGCCTCCAATTCAGCAGGCATGATGAAATCCATACACCCATAAATACAGCACAAGCAGTATGTAATAAAGAATTTAAAATTCAAATTTGTCTGTCATGTTTTGCTACCCACATGTGTTATTTCTTTGCTACCTCCAAGTGCACAAAAGCAACTGAAGGGAAACACCTCTTTCATCCAGCTTTGTATACTGGACATGGCACCAGGCATATAGAAAGTACAACAAAATAAATATAAATTTCAGGACATCTTTATTAGTTAAAACATCACAATACAGCTAAATTTTCAAATCACCAAAGGTTTTGTTTGACTCAAACATCATGGACACATTCTACTATAACTTCTTCTAAAATCAATTTAAACTTTTATATTTCAAAGCAATAATTTCATCACATGGTCTACGATGAAACAGAATAGATGGAATCACCCAGGTCATTACGAGCCTCCTTTATTCAACTAGATTATACAGTATTTGCTGATTTTTAAATGTACCACATCCAAAGTAAGAAATAACAACACTCTCAGAAAATATTCAGCTATATGTTTCATATGTATTTGTTCTACTTCATAGCAAAATCTGTACATTCTATAAATGTATACATTCACAAAAATTTTGATGTGACAATTTTCTATATGAAGAAAAATTTGTGGAAATCAGTTCCCTCACATTTGGCAGAATGTAATTTCAGTCAAGACTAATTTTAAGAATTTTTTTTAGAATAAGAATTATGAAAATATAAGGTTCAAATTAAAGCACACAGCAGGCTCTCCAATACTTTTACTTTTAAAAAGGTTGACTGTCTACAGTTACCACTTGGACCTTTAAATGCTTTCATTCTGAGTTTTTGAATCAGTCTTTCTCTGTCACCCAGACTGGAACCACAACCCTGACCTCCTGGGCTCAAGCAATCCTTCTGTCTCAGCCTCTCGAGTAACTGGGACTACAGGTGTGTACCACTATGCCCAGCTAATTTTTTTTTTAATAGAGATGAGGTCTTGCTATGTTGCTGAGATTGGTCTCAAACTCCTCCTGGGCCCAAGCAATCCTCCCACCTCGGCCTCCCAAAGTGCAGGGCTTATAGGCATGAGCCACCACACCCAGCCTGGTTCAAAAATTTTCACATTCCTCATTTCAATATAATCTTTTGATTCTCAGCATGTCTTCTTACCTGTTGTGTCAACCAACAGTTATTCAGAATGAATACAAAACATCTGACATGATCACTCCGATTCTCCAAATAAAAGGGGGAGATACAGAAGAAAAATGCAACAGACAAAGTAGCATTAATGAAAACCATATGCAGACCAAAGACATAAGCCTTAAGAAGCAGAAATGACACAAAAAGTATTGAAAAGCATTTCTGATGGGGGACACGATTAGGTCAAAGGAGGAACTAAGACAATATCCACAGCAGGAACGTAGGGGCAGAGAAAAAGAAAAGCAGAAAACAGATTGTTAATACAAATGGAAGCGAGGGGCTGACCCCACTCAGATGCAGAAAGGACAGAGGCAACAGCAGATAGGTCTAGAGTCTGACGACAGCCCTGAAGGGGAGGGAGAGCATTGGGTCTCATTCACAGTATGAAAATCCTGGGACTCACCACCTACAGCCTCAGGTGTGGTCAGCCCAGCATACCCTTCACAGAAGAGCAGTTATGTGAAAAGAGGTTAAGGTTGCCTTTTCCTTCTTAGAGTCTTAGCATGCAATTTAAAATTTCCAACCTTCACACTTCCCATTCTCATTAAAGGAAACCATCTACTTCTCTGCACATAGACGAAATTCCTTTAATAACAGACACTGGACCTCAATTCCAGATTAAACGAAAAATGCCTCAATTAAAAACTGTATTCTGACTAGTCCTCATTCAGAAATCAGCCAACCAATCAAGGGCACATACTGGCAGGTCGTTACGGTTTCTGATACCGATTTTGAGGGCAGAGAATGAAAAGACTGGGCTAGGTATAAGTATGACACCTTTTTGCTAGGAAAAGCTCCGCTTAGCAGAAGAGGTAGGGGACAAACAGAAGCTTCTGTTGACATCATTGCTTCTACAATTTTATCAATTTTATTTTCATCTCTAGTCTTCAAGTTTATATAAAGAGCTTTGTTTCTACTGGCTACAAAAATGGTATTACTGTAATCTGTATATGGGGCCTTTCTAGTGTACCACAGGAAAACCTCCTTTACTGATCTAAAATGATTTTGGATATACAAAACCTTTAAGCAGTTTGTGATGTAAGGTTGAAGAGATACATAAAACTGGTAAGTATTTAACCGGGCATATCATACTGTGAATAATTCTTTAAACCAGACAATGCTTAAAGTCACTTCTCAATTAAGAATAAAATGCCATTTCCTGAAACTTTGAAAGAGACTGCAAAATTATGCCAGGAGGGCTGAACCGTCTCCTTACATTTCTTTCCAGTTTCCCCAGGGAATCTGTCATTGCTTCTTCACACACACACACACACACACACACGCGCACACACACACACACATCACACCAAGCTTGTTCCCTTTTCTTCAGTCGCAGTCTTAAGGCACTGTTCTTAGCTCTCAACACAGAGGCTCATGCTAGTTACTGACAGTGTCGCTTTGGAACAGCAGGTGACAGATGCAGTCAGAGAGCTCGCAGATGTGGCCGGGCTGCAGTCGAGTCTTACTGCCATGAGCACACTGGCAGAGCTTGCGGAGGCTCGGCAGTGGAAGGGATTTAAAAAAAAAAAAAAAACAACAAAAACCCGCAGGCCCTATTAGATTTACTTTTAGGGCTCTTACTGGCTATTTTTAAGCACTTATCCCGACTCTCACCCCTGCTTAGCCCTCCCCACCTTGCCCTTTCTCTCCCTCGGTTCCAGATCCTTCTTCATCAAACCTAATTTGGGTCAAAGATAATCATAATAGAACACAGCGAGGCTGTGAGGCACGGCCAGAGCCAGGACCCGACCAAGCCGCTGGAAGTTTTCTGAGGAGCCACGCACCCCGGCATCTCTGCGAGGTCCCTCTTCCCGGGGTGATGGCTCCGAGGCCGGCGGGGACTCCCTTCCGCGTCTCCCCCTCTCGCATCTGACACGAACGATCCCCCTCGCTCCTCGCCCAGCACCCGGCTCGACAGCGCTGCCGGGCAGGCCCGCCCCACCCCCACCCCGTTATCCCTCGAGCGGTCCCCAATGCCGCCGGGTCCCCCAGCGAACGGAGCCTCCCCTCGGCCGCCGGCCAGGTCCCCGCCTCCGCCCCGGTCCTTCCCGCCGCCCGCCCCGCGCCCCCACCCCGCCCCGGCGCCCGCACCCGGCACTCGGGCTGCCCCCCGCCCAGGCCGCCCGCGGGGTTACCGTGGGACGACGCGGCGGCGGCAGAGGACGCGGCGGCAGCGCTGCTGCCGGTTGTGGCGGATGCGAAGGAGAAGCCGGACGACAAGGAAGAAGATGAGGCGGGCGCGCGCCCCCGACTCCATGGAACTCCCGCCCCGGCCCGTTGCTAAGAGCCCCCGCGGCCCCGCTCCGGCTCTCGCGCTTTGTTGTTCCGGGTGCGAGGCGGCCGCCGCGTCCCCGCGACAATAAATAGACGAGCCGCGGAGGAGCATCGAGACAGCGCACGGGCTAGAGTGCCGCCGGACGCGGCGCCCCAGTGTCCTCGCTAGCCACCCACTTCCGGCTCTCACTGCTCCCGTCACTTTCTCCTCCCCGCCCCCGCCCTGCCGTCTTCATCCGTGGTCCCCAGGTCTGGCCCTTCCCGTCCCCAGCAGGGCCAGGTGGGGCGACAAGGGGAGGGGTGCGAAAGGGATTCGGGCTGGGCTTTTTTTTTTTTTTTTTTGCTTGAGACCCGCTTGAAAAGGTTCGGAAGAAACTGCGTGTCCTTTGCCTATCGTTAGTTGCTAACTAAATAGGCGCACGTACGTTCTGGCTTGCGGTAGAATATAAATGAACTCTAATCTTGTCAGAACCTTAGAACTTTCTCAGCAGCCCATTCAATGTATGCAAAAGGTCCCCGTATATTTGTCAGAGCTAGTCCTTAACGACTCAATGAGACTTTCACCTGGGAATCCGGGTCCAGTCTTAAAACGGAGCCATAGGGGATGACAGAAGATGGATGGGAGGATGGATGGATGGACACACGTGCGAATGGGTGGATGATAGATGGAAGGAGGCCGCAGCAAGGTCACGTCGCTTGTGTTGCCTGTCCCTTCGATATTCCTTGCTCAGTGCGGGTTTGCGGTCAGGATTCGCCCTCGGGAGCTGGGAGCACTTCAGGGGCTTTTTCGCCCGTGGTCAGGTCCAGGGAGGGCGGGAGGGCTGCAGGTTGGACTGGGCGCCGGGCAGGAGGAGCGCAGGAGGCGCCAGGGGAGGAGGCGCTAGCGTGGAAGACCGGAGGGCGTCTGGGGACCGAGGCCCTTCCGCAGCTCCACGCGCAGGTAGCCCTGGAGCGGCCCAGGGGACCCTGAGGGCACACTCCCCAGTTCTAACTGAACCCCTGGGTCTCTTGGGGGTGGCCTGAGAGGCGCTGCCCGCGGGAGCCCCCGGACCCTTCTCCGAAGTCGGCCTGGCTTCTGCTCGGGAGCTTGTTGGCATCAGAAGAAGCCTCCCGGCCCTGGGTGAGGTTCATGGCAGCTGGATTCAGTTGTTACACGGCGGGTTCATGGGTGCCTGGCCTCTGCTTGGTGTGAATCGCGGGTGAAGGATGAAAATGCCATTGCCCTCCTGAAAGAGAAGACATGGACTGAATTGTGGGGGATTTGGGAGTAGGCAACCATTTGGGTGTTTATTTTTGGAGTCTGCGGAGTCTCCAAGGAGGCCTCTTGATCTTTTCCGGCTCTGAGTGTTCAGAAAATATCTGAGCATTTGAAAGCTCTTAGAATGATGGAATTTGTTTCCATTTCTAGACTAATTTCTTTTCCAGAGAATATTAAATAATTATAGCTGTGTCAGGTGTAATGAAGAAAGCAAACAAGAAGCTGGGTTAGGAAGTAAGGTGTGAGAGGATTCTTAGTGAGTCACATTCCAGCTAATCTCTAAAAGGGATGGAATGGGAAGGATGCACTTAGTGTTCCAGCCAGAGGAAACAGGATGAGCCAAGGCCTAGTGCTGGGGTACTAGCATGGCTAGGGTGTCAGGAAGCACAGCAAGAGAAGAGTAGCAGAGATAAAGTTGGGGAGAAATCAAGGTCTTGAACCTTCAGTGCCTTGTAGAACGTAGGAGTTGGATTTTCTTCCAAGTGTTAGGGAAAGCAGGGTTTTAAGCAGGAGAGTAATGTGGTCTGATTTACCAAGGAAATGTCAAGGGAAACGCTCTATTCCAGTGGCTTCTGCCACTGCTGAAAAGTTGATTTTATAGCGGTGGTGACCAATTCTGAGGTTCTATGAGGCACTCTCCTTCCAGGGGACCAGCCAGATACCTGGAATCAAGCATGCCAATTACTTTCAACTCCCTTTTGATATGGGTCAGTAAATAATTTTTCTCAGTACAATAGTTCCTCATTCTGGAATTGGATTGGTTTTGCAGCAAGCACCATTCTCCACTAATAATAGACCTATATTATTCTATTTGGGTGATGGCTACACTAAAAGCCCAGACTCCACCACTACACAATATATATGTGTATCACTTGTGCACCCTACATTTTTACAAATAAAAAATAATAGACATACTGAGTGCCTATACACTATCACATTATCCCATACACTATTCCTCTAACCAAGAATTTGCTTCACAATAAAAGAAGACAATGATATGAAGTCCATGGGCTTCACTGCTCTTATAATGTGCTCCATATCCAGGTGCCACCCAGGAGACAATGCATTATAAGGTTAGAATAGGCAGCATGTGTTCTGAATCAAGACTTCTGATTAATACAGAAATTGATATATGGAAATGAGGAATTGCAAAAATTGACCCTCACTGAGGCAAGGTGGGGTGGGGAGAGCAAGGAGCCATCCATCCCAGGCTGGGAAAACAGCAAGCCTTCTTGGTTTATCAGTGTACTGAAAATGTGATGTACAGACCAAAGCCAGTCTGCAAACTGTACTAGTCAACAAAGAAATAGACATAGAAATGGAGAGGAGCATTTAAAAACTTTTAATAATTTGACATCACAGCAACATCTAAGCATGCAGTTCTGTATTTATGAAAAATTTGCAAAGGGTTGGTAACTAAAAAGTAAACAAACAAAAACGGATTCTCCACTGCAGATACTTTGAGAACCCAATAAGGTTCTAGCTTTAGTGAACTTGTCTTAGGCGCAATGGCTCATGCCTATAATCCCAGCACTTTGGGAGGCTGAGGCGAGAGGATTATTTGAGCCCGTGGGTTTGAGAACAGTCTGGGCAACTTGGCAAGGCCTTGTCTCCACAATAAATAAAAAAAAATTAGCCAGGCACGGCAGCGCGAGCCTGTGGTGCCAGCTCCTGGGAAGGCTGAGGCGGAAGGATCTCCTGAGCCCAGCAGGTTGAGGCTGCAGTGGCCGTGAGTATGCCGCTGCACTCCAGCCTGAGCAACAGAGTAAGAGTCCAATTAAAAAAAAAAAGGGCAACCCCATCGGGTCCCCTCCCACTGTGGGAACTTTTCTGTCCTCAATAAATCCTGCTTTCCAAAAAAAAAATCAAGCCACTGGAATGTGTTGACTACTTCTTGCCTCCCTTAGTGCTACGAGAGAGACAAGCAGTAGTTCCACATGGCCCTTCTGAAAGAGACAGGCACTAGTAGGGTGTCAATTATACAGCATTGTTAAGAGCAGTCGTTTCTGTCAGTGGTTTAATTATCCTATACCGCCAAGGATTAGATAATGTCTGCCTTGCTATTGAAGTAAATAAATTGTCTACCTCACATCAAGTGAATATACTAGCTAGGAATGTGGAAACCCAGGAGAGCAGTGGAGTCAGGGAGGCTTCATTCCTTAGAACTCTTCTCCAGTATCTTCTGCTATGCCCTCCTACCAATTGAACAATAAAATTATGCCAGTTGTGTGGTAAACGACTTAGCATAGGTAGTCTGGCACTGTAACTTAGGTCTATAGTCCCAGCCTGAACTCTCCCCAACCCTCGAGAGTCTATGACAAAGCCATTGATTGAACCAACACCTAGAGAGACTACTGGAGTTGCTAGGCTAGTTTCCAAGAGATATAAACAGGATGGGCAGGGTCCATATTCAAAGCTCATGTCTCAGTGAAATTTCTGATAACAAGCTAATGGATTTTCCCAAGTGACACTGACTGGCTGCCAAGTCAAGTTTTAAGGGATTGCCAGAAATCCTCAGCCTGACAAAAGGTATCTACTGTTGTAGAGGCAATATCCCAGTCTCCCTTCTTATGCAGGATCTTTGAGACAAGGGTAATCTTGACGCTTTGGTTGGCTGACCAAAGTTCTCGATCCTCTGCTGGAGAAGTGAAGTCCTTCTTCTTCGTCTTCGTCTTCGTCTTCTTCTTCTTTTAAAGATGTGAGGTGCAAGTGAAGTAAGTCTTTCTTACTCTTACTACTCTTGTCCAGCAGGACACAGTACACTGCATATTGCTTCTCATTTTTTCTCATTTCTCGTTGTTTTTTGTTATCCGGTTTCCACTTTGTGCTTTGGGGATTTATTTGTTATACATCATTTAGCTACATCGGGACTTCATCAGGATCGATGGCACTCAAAGTTACTAAATTTGGGGCTGGATGTGACTTTAAGTCTTCTCTTCCCACTAGGGAAGGATTGAGTATATTTACAGCTGCATATGGGATAGTCTATTTATGTTAAGAGGAACTACAGATATAGAGAAAGGAGTGTGTGTATGTGTGTGTGTGTATGTGTGTGTGTGTGTGTGTGTGTGTGTGTGTGTGTGTTCATGCATGCACTGAGCAGCCAAAGGGCGAAGTGTAGGGAACATTTTCATTTTGTTAGCCCAGAATGCCTCTCCTTTTTTGGAAAGAGTGCTTCCCCCACACCTTATTTTGGAGGAAAAACTTCTTTTTTCTTCCTACTTCCAAATTAATGAGAGTTCAAATGGGAGGTGCCATAGACACAGTGATTGATAGAAGGGTTTCTGACCTAAGCTGGACCAATTCTATAGTACCTGTGCCATAATTGAAGTATTGCCTCTCAGTTCCAAATTTGCTCTCTATGCCTGCTCTGTGAAGATGGATCTGGTCCCTTGAAATAGGCTTATTTTGCTAGCTATCACAATGCTAATTTCTGTTGGTAGGGAATGCTGGAGAGACAGGGTTTTCCTCCTGGTTCTGGCATGCTTCCAGACAAGATCCTGCAGGAGGCTTTTCTAGAATCCATCTTCTATAGCACAGATGGCTTTCCCAGCCCTATTCAGAGGTTTGAAAGGCAATGGTGCAGGAAACTCCTCCAAAGGGACATATTGAAACAGTATCTTTATTTTTCCAACTCCTTTGGAGTAAGAGATGACCAGAATAGGCAGTCTCTAATGGTTTGTCTATACTGTCTGTGACTTGGAACCAGTGGAACTGGGAAATAGATGACAAAGAAGTGTGGGAAAGGGATGTATGGATGGACTTCTCTGAATGTGCACAAACGATGATATTTGTGTCTTTTCTCTGAATACATCTGATGCATTAAAAGTATCCACTGCAGAGGAGACAGGTGGACAAATGGCATACTCTGTAGATGTCAGCTAGCATCTTTGCCCAGCCACCCCAGTACTTGCTCAATGGACCCATAAACAAAGTGACCATAAAGGTAGGAATAAAGGCCACGCATGTGCTCAACAACCTGGTTCCCCTTACCAAGGCTTACCTTGCCAACACTACTGCTAAGTGCTTAATCTTTCAAGATCTAAGAACAACACTGAATCCCTGCTATGGCACCATTCCCAGGGCAGTGAACCTACTGGTCACAAGCTGATTGCATTGGGTCTCTTCCATCATGGAAAGAGCAAAGATTCATCTTCAACAGAATAATCACGTATTCTGGAAACAGATTTGCCTTTACTGCTTATAATGCTTCGGATAGCACCAAAATGCCTTATCTACCATCAGTGCATTCTACTCAACATTGTGTCTGATCTGGGAACTCATTTCACAGCAAAGGAAGTGCAAAAATGGACCCATGCCAATAGAATTTACTGGACTTGCCACATATACCATCACTTGGAAGCAGCTGGTTTAACTGAATGGTGAAATAACTTACTGAAGACTCAGTTATGATCTCAACTGGGAGACAATACCCTGGAAAAATGTGGTCCTGTCTTACATGATATGTTTTGAATTTGAGACCATTATATGTTGCTGTCTCCCCCACTCCCCCCTCGCCCCAGGTGAAGATAGATTTGAATCAAGGTGTAGCAGTGAGAGTGACTCTTTTCACAATATCACCTAATAATTTACCCTCAGAATTTTTCCTTCCTTAACTGGAAACTTTGCTGCTGGTTTACAGACCTTAGTACCTCAGAGAAAAGTGCTTGCATCAGGAGATACAACAATGGCTCCATTAAATTTAACAATGAGACTACCACCTGGCCATTCCCTTATATTATACTATTAAAACAAAAGGCAAAAGCAGGAGATAATCTACTGGCTAGAGTGATTGATCCTGATTACCAAGAGGAAATTGACTTGCTATTATACATTGGAGCCAAGGAGGACAGTCTGGAGCCCAGAGGATCCTCTGGGGATCCTCTTACTTCTTCCATGTTCAGTACTAAGGTTAATGGAAAACTACAGAAAGCGAAAAAAAGGTAGGCTGTATGAGGACTTAGACCCTTCAGAAATGAAGACTTGGGTCACTCCACAAGTAAAGAATCTCAACCAGCTGAGGTTCTGGCTAAGAGCATAGGAAACACAGAATGAGTAGAGGAAAAAGAAAGTCATAGACATCAGTTATAGCCTTGTGAACAATTATAGAAACAAGAGCTGCAGTATCTTTATATATTTTCTGTTGGCTTGTTATACATATCTGTTTATTTGTATTTACTAACAATTTTCTTCTTTTTGCTCCCTCCCACTTTTATTACATAGTTAAGTTTTGGGTAGTTGTATTAGTTTCCTAGGACTGCTGTAACAAGGTACCACAAATTTGGTGGCTTAAAAGAACAGAAACATATTCTCTTGTAATTCTAGAGGCTAGATGTCTGAAATCAAGGTGTTAGCAGGGTTGGCTCCTTCTGGAAGCTCTGAGGGAGATGTGTTCCATGCCTTTCTTCTGGTTTCTAAAGGCTGCCTGACAGTCCCTGGCATTCCCCTGGTGTATGATGCATCATTCCAATTTCTGCCTCTGCCTTCACATCATCATCTCCTCTGAGTATCTCTGTAACTCAAATCTTCCTCTTCTCTCTCTAAATCCAGGATGATCTCATCTCAAGATTTAATTACATCTGCAAAAACCAGGTCCCAGTCACTGGTACTGGAGGTTGGAATTCAGAAATATCTTTTTGAGGCCACAATGTGACCCTCCACAAGAGTTAACTTTACAAGTTGTCTTTGACCATCCAGCAGAACTGTGACTGAATTTGAGGCTTAATTAATCTAGCCGGTGATGGGTAGAGTGACTTCCAGTACTTTTTGTCTCCTTATTTGGGGAAAAAGTGACCTTCATTTGTAAGAAAGATAGCTGTATCTTATTACATAGAAAGGTGCTCATGGAAGCTGAATAGCCAGGTGGGTTCCCGAGTGCACGCACCTGTTGCGCTAAGAGCAGCTTCTCCAGCGTGTCTCTTGCAACACATGCAGCTCCTCCAGTACCTAGCCCTGCAGCGACGTCCTCGCCTCTGCCCCTCAGGCCAGAGGGCTTCCAGTGAGATACCACCCTGTGAATTGCTCTCCCCAGCACCTAGAGGGCGAACTTCCAGTGAATTCTGTCCATGTAGCATCACAGATTCCATGTCATCAGTGAGCCCTGGCCATGTCCTCTCCATAGAGTCTGGAGCTCAGCCGTGGAGGTGGTGCTGCGGTACGGTAAGTGGAGGGAAGCTCTTCCTTGGCTGCTTGCTTCTTATATGGGCTATTCTCTTTTTTTTTTTTTTTTCAGTTGGAGTCTCACTCTGTCGCCCAGACTGGAGTGCAGTGGCCGCTCCCGGCCACCGCAGCCTCGACCTACTAGTCTCCGGCGATCCTTCTGCCTCAGCCTCCCGAGTAGCCGGAACTACAGGCGCGCGCTACCATGCCCGGCTAGTTTTTTGATTTATTGTAGAGATGAGGTCTCGCCAAGTTGCCCAGGTGGATCTCGAACCCGCGGGCTCAGGCATTCCACTCACCTCAGCCTCCCAAGGCACGGGATTACAGGCTGAGCCACCGAGCCCGGCTATGGGCTATTCTTGTATTCTTAGAGTTTTCTTTGATTCCTACTAGTCAGGCCCTCAATACTCCAATCCCCTGTTATAGTTTAAAATTCTTTTTATTACTGTCTCTTCTCAAATTACTATATGGTTGATCTATCCCAACTGTACTCATTACCCCACCTTCCTGGCCACTGGAATTGGCTGGAAAGAAAGTAGTGACCAAGCCTGGCAAAGAATACCACTATTGACCTGCAGCTGGAAAAAAGAGCAGTTTTCATTATTGGTAGTGAAATTGGGAGGGTGTGAATTCAAAGCAATATGTTGACATGTTCTCTGTGAGGAAGAGGACGATATTTACTAGCAGATGACAAAACTGATGTGGAGAGAAAAGAGAAGCAGTTGTAAAACTGCTTGGATGGAAAGGCTTAATAGTATAAAAATAACAATTCTCAAATGTATCTGTAAATTCAGTGTTATCCAATAAATAGCCAATGATAATTTTCATGAAGTTAACCAGATTCTAATTTCATTTGGAAAAGAAAAATGCAAGAGCATGACATAGAAAATTTTGTTTAAAAAGAGCATTTATGCTGTTAGATATAAAAACACACTAAAAGCAATAATAATAATAATAATAATAATAATACAGTGTAGTATTGGGACAGGGATGAATAAAACTATGAGTGGAAAAGAATAGAAAATACAGATCCTCTTATTTAAAGGCATCCAGGGCAACCCCCTCGGGTCTCCTCCCACTGTGGGAGCTTTTCTATTCTCTCAATAAATCCTTCTTTGAAAAAAATTAACTAAATAAAGGCATTTAATAAATGATAAAGGTGGCATTTCAACTCTGTTGGAAAAGGATAAACTATCAGTAAATGATATGTCACTTAGCTAGCCATCTGAATATGTATTCAGATCTTTATTTCATGGCAAAAATAAATTCCACATGGATGACAGATTCCTACTGTCTCTGATCTTAGCACCCTTGTGGAGTAGTTCTTTTTGAGATTTGTCAAATGTATAGGTTTCCAAGATCCTCAACTCTGTTAGGATTTATTGCCAAATCCATATCCATCATTCATATGGTTTATTTATAAATGATTATACATGAATACATTTTCTTTGTAGAAATTCAGACACACACACACACACACACACACACACACACACTCTCTCTCTCTCTCTCTCTCTCTCTCTCTCTCTCTCTGAAGTCTCTTTTAAACTTCTCATTCCTACTATCCCACTGCTCTTCTCAGAATTAACACTTTATATATATTATATCTTCTTTGTGTTACCCAGAAATTCTCCATTGTGCTAGTCTTCTGGTGTTAGGCTAGTTTTGTATTAATTTTTATGTTTATGTTTATTCTGTTAATTTAATTGAGTTTTGAAAGAATAAGAAAGTAAATATGTGTTTTAGCCATTTTGGTTTTTCAATATTTTTATTATTTATAGACAAATAATAATTGTACATATTCATGGAGTACAAAGCAATGTTTTGAAACATAATGTATAGTGATCAGATCAGAATAAATGAGCATATCCATCATCTCAAACATTGATCATTTAGGCCACCTGCTTAAACCAGAAGTAGGTCGTTTAAAAATAATTCAATTTACAACTAAAAAAACCTAAGCTAGATATCAACATTTTGAAACACATAACATACAAAATTATTTTGAATATGCATTTCACCCTCTAGTAGTGAGAAAATTATTCCCTTTATTTCTACCCTGGACACTTTATTGCATACGTATGACTCATTAATTTCGGGGGAAGAGGTGGAGGTTAATATAAGAGGAATATCCTCAAGACTTGTATTATTTGAAAGAGGAGTTAAGGTATGATTAATTTTAGATCCTGTTATTAAAGAAGAATACTATGACTACCATTATCACAAGAGAATAAAAATAGAGTATATAAATGTTTATCTAATAGAAGGCAAAAATGAAATAAAAATAAATGATTAAATAAAGACTGTATAAAGAAAGTCAAGATAGGAGGGGAAAGAAGAAACAACAGCAGCAAAAAATAGAACAAATAGCACAAAGTAGAAGAGTGGAAACAAGTCCTAAGTTTTTAGTAATCATAATATGTGTAAATGGATTAAATTCACCCTCAAAAAGACAAAATATAATAATAGGTTAACATAATTCAACTCTATTTTCTGTACAAAATATATTGAGCCCATCAGTTAAAAGACAGAGATTGTTCTGGTGGGCTAAAAAAATAAACAAAAAGAAACTCTACTGTTTCCAAAAGATTATTCATATTAAAAAATAGAAAGATGGAAAGTTAGAAAATGAAAAAGGTTCCAGGAAGATATCAGTCATAAAAACTAGTAGTCATATTAATGTCAGACAAAATAAAAGCAAAAATTAATAGACCCCTACAATGAGAAGTGGACACATTTATACCAGAGTAGATATGCCAAAAAAACCTCTCCGAATAGAGTTAATAAAAATCAGGAGAGATATAGAAGATTTAACTAACACAATTAACAAACTTTTTATTTGCTTTAAAAACGAAAGTCTGAAAATTTACAGGCTAAGTATCCAACTTAAGAATCTAGAGACAGAAAAAGAAGAAACTTTAAGAAAGTGGTAAAACTACATCATGAAGTTAAAGGCAGAAATTAATGAACTAAAAAAATAGAATTCTATTGATATTTTTGGAAAAAAAAGTATTAAAATAGATAACCCTTGGGTGAGTCTGACCAAAAAAAAACTAAACAACAACAACAAAAAAACCAAGATAAAGCCAAAATAAAAACAATTGGAATGAAAAAGGGAACCCAAACTTCAAATATAGCAAAGATTAAAGGATAAAAGAGAGAAAACTAAGAACAACTTTGTGCCAATAAATTTAAACATTTTAAAGAAACGAACAACTTTTAAAAAACGTTTTGGCAAAAGTGATCTAGAAGAAAGGAACGGACCTCTGAATTTTGGTAATTGACCAACTTTTTAAATTAAAATTACTAAAAATGCTGAGAAAAAATCTAAAAGCTTTTCATTAATAGCAAATTTTGACAAGAGAATAATAAAGTATGAGACTAAAATTAAGAACATAGAAGAACTAGGAAACTTACATGAGCACTAAATGGTGTTTAGGCTCTGTGGGCACTTGCCAATACTGAGAATTTAAAATTATATTTCGATGACCTTACTAAGTGAAGGGTACAGTGATTGCCTAGGGATTGAGTGCACAAAGTAGGAAGTTGAACAGGAGGTCCTTCTGAAAATACAGTGGGATATAAAAGGCTGTATCCTGAGAGTAAAAATATACCTTTAGTAAACAAGTTATCCTGTGTTTGTTTCCATCACTTAGTGGTCCAGGAAATTTCAAGCTTTGGACTTAGATTAAGGTAATCTCAGATGGATATACCCTTAGGTGCTTAGCAGAAACAAAGTGATCTCTCTATAGGAAGGTAGATTCCTACTAGGTGGGAATAATTAGGATTTACATTATTCCTACAAATACATCTTCAAGTACTTTTACCTATATAGTCAGATTTAAATAGGCACATGAGAAAAGAGGACAACATGAGTAAGACCTAGCAGAAATAACAGACAACAGACATAGAATCACAAATACCTCATACTTGGATTTACAAGGTTATAAAACAGATAATAAAATAACTATGTTTATTACTTAATAAAATAAAAGATAAATATGAAATACCTTTTTAAAAATTACATTACAGATGTGAAATAAGCAGATAGAACTTCTAGAACCAAATAATACAATAACTTAAATTTATATCATCCAGAAATTCTCTGTTTTAATCTTCCATTGATTCTTCAGACTGGTTTTTAGTACTGCTATGAATTAATTTTTTCTGATTTTTATATATCTTCAAATTAATTGAATTTTTGAAGGGTAAGGAGGTAAATATGTGTTTTTAGGCCACCTTGTTGAAAGTCATTTGATGACTTTAACATAAAATTAGGTGTAGCTGAAAAGAGAATTGCTGAACTAGAAGATAGGACAAAAAAACTTTTTAAAAAAAGTGAAGCAGAGAGACAAAAATAAATACAGAAGAGAAGTGAGAGAGATAAACAATAGAGAACTCAAAAAGGAGAGGGCAGAGGAAATGGAGCAGAGGTGATATTTAAGAAGATAATGGCTGAGAATTTTCCAGAAGTGATGAAAAACACTAATATACAGAATAAAATAGCACAATGAGACTCAAGCAGAATAAATAAAAGGAAACTCATACCTCAAAATTTATAACTAAAAATATAAAACAAAATGAAATATTAAAAGCAATCAGAGAAAAATGACAGATTACTTTCTTTTTTTTATTATTTTTTTATTGTGATATTGAGGGGTACATTTAAGGGTTAGGTACACAAATATGTCTCATTCAGGCACCCTTGTTTGTAAGAAGTGTCCCCCTATCCCCAGACAGGTATTTACTGCCATTAATTGCTTCCCCTA
>CAUYQG010121670.1:0-11391 GCA_963574415.1 Tarsius wallacei | reverse complement strand
AAGTACCAAGTGGCTAAATTATTAATTTTAATGAATGGAAATGGATCTGTAAAGACTCTTTACAATTTTGCCCTAGATAATTTTCTAGCTCATTCTTTCACAAATTCTTTCTCTCCTCTCTTTCTCTCACACATGCAATATGAATGTGGCTTTTCAAAATAGGCTCTGTATTTCCATCAGGAGTCAGAGAAACTTAATTCCCTGGTAATAATAATAACACTAACATTAAAAAAAATCTAATGCTTCAGTAAAGATAGCTGATTTATTAAAAGTCTGTTTTCTGAACTCAACAACAAAAAAATGTGATAGCTGTCTTTTTAGAAGGTGGACAATTAGTCAGCATTTGATCTGAACAGTACAGCTACACCATTGTTCCTGGTGACGGCAAGATCTGAACCGTCACAGCATCTGAATATTATGTTCATTATAATGCCTTTCCCACAATCTCTACAGATGAATCCATCCCACACAAGTGCCTGTTATCAGAGACATCCCGAAAGTGAGTGAGTAAAAGGAAAAGCTAATTCCAAATGGATATTCACATTTCAGGGTTCATATGCTTCTTCAAAAGATGTGGAAAGACTTCACATCATGAATTTGGACAACGACTTAAATTACTTCATGTCTGTATATGTCAAACAATTTTTTGTGTGTTTTGAGCAGAGATAGTTAGAAACTAGACAGAGAGGTTATTTTTGAAGGCTGTCACTTTGCCAATCCAAAGCTCTTCCTTTCTACCTTCAGCACTAACAAACAGAGAGAGACTTGGTTGGCTATGTCATTTGCTGCAGGTTTTAAAATATCTATATTTTATATAGATATATCTATATTTACAATATATGGAATGAATGGATGGATGGATAGAGATAAAGACAGAGAGATAAACCTCAAGCTTCCAGAGTCTTTTAAAGTGAAAGAATGATAGTTTTCTGCATATTAAGACAACATTAAGGGTTTTGTTTTTGTTTTTGTTGTTTTTGGAGAAGGGAAGGGTCAGGTATCATTCAAAGTTAATTTATGTAATTTCTTCCTAATTATCGAGACAACATCACAGGGCACCTTATAAATAAAGAAGAAATCACCAACAAACCCAGTGATTTTTCTTAGCATCTCTCTGACACAATCATCATCATCTTCACATCTTTTTCCCAGGTATGAATTTGTCCATATCATGTGGACAGTAATGACCAGAAGATTATACAAAAAGAGGCCCGGCTGATGGCCCTGGGTCTGCTGCTAATTTTGTAAATATCATCTTTCATTTTCTTCAACTGTGAGGTTTGGGATGAACAAAATGACCCTTCCCTTTGAACTATAATAAGCTGCCATACACATCATTAGAAAGTACTTAAGAAAAGAGTCTATTTAAACAGGTTGTACATGAAGAAAATTGTAAAACGTTTCCACTGACTGGTAGGTTGCACACTACTTCATGGATATTTTAAGGTACATGTGCCCACATCACTATATTGACATACTTATAAAAGGCAAATTGTTACCATAGGAATACCTACCAACATTTTAATCATGTATTGTGAAATTATTTAAGTCAGTAGTCCTTAATTTATAAGCCATAATTGCTTTGGTTCCCCAATTTCTCATGTTTCTCATGTATCTGAAATCCCAAAATAAAATAAAAATAGTGCAGAGCAGAAAGCAGGAGAAATTTAAATATGGAGTGTGCCACTCCAAACTGTTGTAGCGCAATTCTCCTCATCTCATCATTTAGATTGGCAATCGATTATAGAAGCCAAGGTAATAGTACTGTTAAGATTATGTCCAAACTACCTGCCGTTTACAATCTTTGTTTTCTTTTTTTGAGACAGGTTCTTGCCATTTGACCAAGCTGTTGTGGAACTCGTGGACTCTAGCAATCTTTCCACTTCGGCCTCCCAAAGTGCTGGAATTACAGGTGTGAGTCAAAATGCCTTGCCATTTTCAACCTTTATATATCCTAATTCTTATCAGCAATTCAAACTACATAAGCACAGCATTGATCCAAAGAGCTACTGTCTTGTTACATGCCGGACTCTCTGACAGGCACTAGAGATACAAACCACAATCAGTGCATGCCCTCAATGAGCTCAGGATCTGCACTGGGGCAACAGCAAGGATAAGTGAGGGCCTTCAGCCTCACCAAGGAAGCATCAGAAGAGGCTGAGGGAGGACTGCTTGAGCCCAGAAGTTCAAGACCACCATGGGCAACATAGAGAGGCCTTGTCTCTACAAAAAATCAAAACATTAAAACAACTAGCTGGGCATGATGGTTCACGCTTATAGTCTCGGCTACTCAGGAGGCTGAGGCAGAAGAATTGCCTGAGTCCAGGAGGGCGAGGTTGCTGTGAGCTGTGATAGTGCCACTGCACTCCAGTCAGCTCGACAGAGTGAGACTCTAACTCAGAGGAAAATAAAAAAGTAGAGGACAAAAGGTGAAAGGCAAATGCCTAAATGATTCTAAAAGTAACTGTTCTGTATAGTATGTACCTTTGAGAATGACTCTACATGGGAAATAAGACATGTAGTAATGTAATGTCTGTTCTTGTATTCAACTGTTCACCATGTAAGCACCTACTACGTACCTGGTACACGATAAAGATAAATGAAATAATGCAAAGATAAATGAAATATATATTCCAGAGCTTTCAAGAATGTAGTAAATACAAGAAAAAGGCATTTTATATACTGGCATGCAGACATGATTCCAATAAAGTGCTATGAGATTTATAAGAGGAAAAAGCCATCCAACTGGCTTAAAAATCAGATGCCATTTATTTTAAGCACAGAGGACCCCTACCTGATCCTAAACAGGATGCTAAATATAGGAAGAACCAGCAAAATCTAGTCCTACTTAAATAATGCTTTGCGATTATTATAAATTATATAATAAGCAAATTATAGTTTATAAAGCTTCTATACTTTGGAAGGTATTAAATATTCCAAAAACCTGGCAGCCTAAGTACTATTATCACTACTTTTAATATTTGGAAACTGAGGTTAGAAAGGGCAAAGGCACCTTTGGAGGTTCTAAAGCTAGTAATGTAAATTGGAGAGGCAAGTACTAGAATGCATCCCTTCTACTCCACCACAGGTACACTGGAGTCTGAACATCTAAAAGAGTAATTCTAAATACTGGTGGGGCTGTAAATCTCAAGCTATGTGGTTTCTATCACAGATCATCTGATTATTTGGGGCCTTCATATCTTGGTTATTCAAACCGGTTAAACTGAGTTCAATGCCAGTCTAACTGTAGTCATGAGATTGTTGAGTCAAGAATCACTTGAGAAACCCAATCTGTTCAAAAGCTGTCAAAGAGAGTCATCTTTTCCTTAAATTAGTCCTCACATAGACACATCAGTGTCATCCTAGGTATTTTGCTTATCCTACATGTGGTCAATCTGGAAAGCATTTGATTCAATTGTTGGAAGTTATAGGTGCTGACATGGAATTGATTCCAATATTGAATAGATTATAAAAGACAATGGGACATGCCTCTCTTTAATGCAATCTACATCTACTTTGCATGGAATATAATAGATTTGGTTCAGTAGATTCAATACTGACTTCATATGGCTATTCGAGTGCAAAAATTTGATTGGAGTGGGGGTTGGGTCTTCATAAAAGGATTAAATATTTTTCTTCTCAAATCTCTACTGCTGTAACTGCTTCTGTGCAATCACATGTAGGTTGTCAGGCATTTTAATTTCCAACAAGGGATCTGTGTGAACTTAGTTGAATGTGGAAAAAAATCCGTACAATAATCTTGTGAAAATTGTCTGCTCATGCTTCACCATGCTTAGGCAAATGGCTGAATTTAAAGTGTAGCAAAGATTCACCAGAGCAAAGATTCACCAATTTCTCGAGGAAACTGATTAGTAAGATCCTCCATGTAAAGTTAAGAGGAACACTTTTAAATATTTAAAGAAATCTACACATGACATTTAACGTTTGCACATGCCAACAAAAAAATCACTTGTCTTATTGAATAATTGATGTGCTCATATTTCAAAATGCAACCATCTCCATGTAGATCAAGCCAAGGGCTTTGCAACATAAACAAGAATGTGCTCTATAGCTACTCTTGTGAGGGGGGAACACCCAAAAATACTTAGAATTATTTTTTGAAGGGGGAGCTCCTCATAGTACAGACTTCCCACTAAGTTTTCTAGGAACCCACTGGTATCAGCTACTATTGTTGTAAGGTTGCACTTGGCATCAGTAAAATTTTTTTGAGATTCTTTCAATACATTTGCCCATTTCATGATGGGCAATTTACATAAACAATCTGCCCACACCATGCAGAGTGTTCAGCTATTTTGGACCAAAAACATGACCCCCAAGCCCCACCTTCCCTATTCACCTGATTTGTCCCAAGTGACTTTTTTTGTTTCCCCAGATAAAGTCCTCCAAGGGAAACATTTTGCCCATGTGGAAGAGGTAAAACAAAAAAATGGCAAAAACACTAAAGGGCATCAAAATGGATGAGTTCAAAAATTGTTTTGAGCAATGAAAAAAGCATCTAGATAGGTATATTGCATCAAATGGAGAGTACTTTGAAGGTGACTGAAGTTTAAACATGTAAGACTAAATACACAATTTTTTATAAATAAATTCTAGGGTTTTTGGGGTTCCCCCTCATATATACAGAGAATGTAATTATGTTACATCTTCCACTTGGTTACTCTAGTATATTAGAAACATTATTGATTTTTTTAGCCTAATCTTATATCTGGCCATTAAATTCTGGTATTAGTTTTTTCTTTTGTCCAGTTGATTTACTTGGATTTTCTAGTGAGACAATCATATAATCTGCAATAATATTTTTCTCTTCCTTTCCAATGTTTAAAATCTCATTTACATTTTTGTCTTATTACATCAACAGCAAAATAATAATAGTAGTAGAGAACACTTACATGGTGCTTGGTATATGCCAGATACTTTTCTACATATGTTAGTTATAAACTTATTTAATCCTCATGAGAGATATGACATAGGTATTATTACCCTCATTTTACAAATAATGAAATTAGATTCATAGATTTAGTTTCATGCACAAGTATTTCAGTTTTTGCACTGTTGATATTTGCCATCTGATAATGGAATACATTGTTAAATAAATGTGGTCCTGTTATGCATCATTTGAAGGTGCATTTCTCACTTTATGTTTTTTTGCTAATGACTTATTACTATCTGTTTATATTAGTCTATGGGAACGATGTTAGACAAAAAGCAGATTTGAGCAATTTTCTTATTCAAGTTCAAAATGGGTCGCAGAGCAGCGGAGACAACTCGCAACACCAACAACACATTTGACCCAGAAAATGCTAATGAACATAGAGTGGTGGGTCAAGAAGTTCTACAAAGGAGACGAGAGCCTTGAAGATGAGGAGCATTGTGGCTGGCCATCTGAAGTTGACAAGAACCAACTGAGAGTAATCATCAAAGCTAATCCTCTTACAACTACAGTAGAAGTTGCTGAATAACTCAGTGTTGACCATTCTCCGGTCATTGGGCATTTGAAGCAAATGGAAAGGTGGAAAAGGTTGATAAGTGGGTACCTCATGAGCTGACTGAAAATCAGAAAAACCATCATTTTGAAGTGTCACTTTCTCTTATTGTATGCAACAACGACGAACTGTTTCTCCATTGGATTGTGACAAGTGACAAAAAGTGGATTGTATATGACAACTGGCGGTGACCAGCTCAGCGGTTGGACCAAGAAGCTCCGAAGCACTTCTCAAAGCCAAACTTGCCCCCAAAAAGGTCACGGTCACTGTTAGGTGGTCTCCCGTCAGTCTGATCCACTACAGCTTTCTGAATCCCAGCAAAACCATTACATCTGGGAAGTAAGCTCAGCAATCAATGAGAAGCACTGAAAACTGCAATGCCTGCTGCCGGCATTGGTCAACAGAAAGGGCCCAATTCTTCTCCATGACAAGGCCCAACCATACGTCACACAAGCAATGCTTCAAAAGTTGAATGAATTGAACTAGAAAGTTTTGCCTAATCCACCATATTCACCTGACCTCTCACCAACCTACTACCATGTCTTCAAGCATCTCAACAACTTTTTGCAGGGACACTGTTTCCACAACCAGCAGGATGCAGAAAATGCTTTCTAAGAGTTTGTTAAATCCCAAAGCATAGATTTTTACACCACAGAAATAAACAAACTTACTTCTCATTGGCAAAAATGCGATGATTAAAATGTTTCCTATTTTGATTAATAAAGATGTGTTTGAGCCTAGTTAGAAGGATTTAAATTCACTGTCTGAAATCCCAATTTCTTTTGTACCAACATAACAGGTGAAGGAACATATATAAGACCACATAGCCACTAAGGGGTTGAACTAGGACCATGAACCTCTTCTCTACAGCATCAATTTTGGCATAGTATTTACTACAGTCAGGAAGAAAAATCCAAGGTGTTAGGCCACAAAAGAATACAAGCGAAAGTGGGAACACTTATCTTGTTCCTGATTCTCATAGGATCAGTACTATGTGGTTGTTATTTGTTTTAAGACATAAAGAAAAAGAATCAACTTGAGTATTTGCCAGTAATGACAGAGCTGGTTCCTGCCATCTGGACATCTTGGAACCTGTGTCATTCGAGATCTAGCATTTATACCGGACCAGTGCAACACTGCCCAGCTGCCAGACATGAAGACAGTGGACCAAGGTGACTGATCATTAGCAGCCCTAGTGAACAATGTCTCTCCAAATGGCAACATGCTTGATGGATACCACATGGGAATGCACCAGAACCACAATATGAAAGAGGAGAAAATTTCTTACTGGTTCCAGCAACAGGAAAAATATATCAGCCAATCTTTCTTCTCCCCACCTCAGAAAAGGACTACTCACTTCTACAATTGTATATGTGTGTGTTTAGGAAGGAAGTAGAGCTGGGTGAAGTAAAGAGAAAAATGCCAGGAATTCCGCTATTCTGCTTAAATGTCTTCTTGCTTTAAGTTTCTATAGCTGTCTACTCTCTTAGTCCAGACAGGAGGATTTTACTCAAATAAAAGAACTGCTCTTTCCCAAGCCTGGTTACACCTTGGGAAAACACAGAAGACCTTTTTGCATGGTACTCCAACTGGAGGGAGGAGGGACAAAAAGCCTTGGCATTCACAAGCATTTCCTGCTAGAAGGGCTCTCATTAAGAACGTGATCCATGTATGCTAGCTGACAAGAGGGTCAAAGGTAAAGGAGTGAAAAACAGAAGAGAGCCACCACAGTCTCAATCAAAATGCTTTCTCACTCCTGGGGCTGTACCCTCTTCCTCATCATGATTCATACAGCCTGCCTGTGAGAGACTCGGAGTCCTCAGCAGACTCAAGGACCAGTGGAATGTATTAGTTGCTATTTCCACCTTACTTAGGCAGTTTGCTAGTCACAAGGGGCCATCCCCACCTGCTGCCAAAGGGCTATCTCTAAAACACAAATGCAATATCATAGGACTGAGTTTACTGCTTACAGGAGACAGTCCAAACCAAGAGGGTTCCTAAGAACGCTGCCATCAGGCCCCTGCAGCAGGCACAGGGGGTATGCTCGGCCTTGCATTTGGACCTGGGCTAAGATCCCAAAGCCTGGTTTCCTCATACAGAACAATCACAGAAAAAGTTAAGATCCTTTATACAATGTACTAGAGGCACCAGAAGGAAAGCATAAGGCAACATAAGTTGGTTTTTTAAAACCGCATTTAGAAGCTATGGCTATTAAAAGTTTATTCAAGCCTCTAGGCGTGTCCCAAGTTCCTAGAACAGCTCCTGCACACAGTTTATGTTCTGAATGCCTGGTGGAAGAGACAGACATGTCTAAGTATCCTAACGTCCAATCAAATACTTGTAAAACCAGACCACAGTGTTCATTTGTGAAATGGCATCTTGTGAAATCCTTACAAAGTCATTCACAAAAGTAATTATCAAGTTGTATGCAGGGTTACTCAGAGACAGGACCACCTGGAGCTCTGAGTTTGGCTACACATATTGATTTTAATTCCAAGACTTCAGGGAAGCTGTGTCTGCAAAATTTTCATCTTATAAATACCTAATAATAATCTCCATTAATTAATTAACCCCGATGCATTAATTAGAAATATTTGTGACAAAATTCATCTGAGCTTTCACCGATTGATAAAATAACCACACATAGGTGTTTGATTTTTTTTTCTAAGTCATTCTACTTTCCAATTTATAGGCAATTACTGGTGGAAAGAATTAGCTATTTAGGAACCCCCCCAGCCTCTGTTTCCCCTCAAGGAGTCTTACCTGCATAATGTACCGGAATCTCTATCTTTGGCCCAATGACTTAGTGTCCCTCCTCCAGGCTGTGGGCAGTGATGGCGGTCCACTGGCAGCAGGAATAAAACAGCAGGTAGTCATTTTCCCGCAGTGCTTTGATACGTTCCCCTAGAAAATACAGTTTTATACCAGAAATTTAGAACGGGCATCTGTTTACTCCACACTCTGCAATACAATTTCATGAATTAAAACTTTACTAATGCACAGCCTAGGCAACATAGTGAGGCCTTAGGTCGATAGAAAAATCAAACAATTAGATGAGCATGGTGGCGACTCCTGTAGTCCCAGTTAATTAGGAGGCTGAGGCAGGAGGATCACCTGAGCCCAGGAGGCTGAGGCTGTGGTGATCTGTGATTGTGCCACTATACTCCAGCCTGGAAGACAGGGTGAGCCCCCCAACTAAAAAAATAAAAATAAAACACTATGCTAATGCAGAAGTTGATAGTTCATTCCAAGATGAGATAAATTTCATTTAAAAAAATACTTTTGATAAAATTTTTAAAAAGCTTTTGATAAAATCCAGCATCCCTTCTTGATGAAAATCCTTGAACATCTAGGCATAAATGGAATATACCTCAAAACAGTAAGAGTCATCTACAAGAAACCCATAGCCCGCATACTGCTAAACAGACAGAAATTGGAACCTTTCCCTTGAAAACCGGTACAAGACCATTCTCAACCCTCCTTTCAACATAGTTTTGGAAGTCCTAGCTAGAGCAATCAGACAAGAGAAGGAGATCAGTGGTATCCAAACATGAAAAGAGCAAGTCAAGGTATCCCTCATTGTAGGCAACATAATGCTAAACCTCGAAAACCCAAGAGAATCAGTCAAAAACCTCCTTGCACTGATAACGGACTTGGGTAAAGTCTCAGGGTATAAAATCAATGTGCAAAAGACAGTCACATTTCTTTCTTTATTTTTTTTTTTACTTTCAGAAAGCAGACATTTATTGACAATCTTCTGTAGAACTTCTAAAGAAACACATTCAAGAAAAAAACTCTTCCAGTAGAGGTAACAAAATAATCTATTGTTTACATTCCTTCTCATCTAGTGACTTTATTCCATAAACAGTATGTTGGCAGGGCATGATCAGCCTCCTTTTACCAAGAGTGACATGCTTTTTGTTCCTTAAACAGAACAAGCCTGCAATGACACTGTCATGACTGATGTGAAGGAATCAGTTCTGTGTCCTTCAGGGGCAGGTGTAGAACCCCTTGTAATGGTTTACTATCTAACATGTTAAGAATGAAAATGAAAGCAGCACTCGGGAGGAAAGCCTCCCTTCTTGGCATCTGACAGTGCAGCTGAGTCTCTGTCATGGCACTTAAGGACACACTTCCTTCCTCTAAAAAATCAAGTTTTCACAGAAGTTTAATAAATTAAAAAGAAACAGAAAGCAACTGGTGAGCAAACTGTAAACCTCCTTCAAGTTCTCTTGTAAAGTAACATGTTAGGGGTTACATGCGAGTCAGAGTATTCATAAGCTTGTGACACGCTCCTCAGGCTCAGAACCAGCTGTCACATTTAGCAAGTCCAGCAGAGTCATCTTTTCAGTTGAGCTTTTCTGAGCATTAATGAAGTTGCGTGTGGAACAGCAAAGGAGCACTTGGGACAGCAGCTAGCTCTCACAACCCACCCTTTAAGGCATAATCAGAGGTCAGTCTCCAGGCTTTGGTCCCTTCTGCTGTGCACCTAAGAAAGCCGAAATGTGGCTGGAACTGGCCTGCTTCAATCTCTGAATGTGGAAATGAGGAAGTCTGGTTTCTGGAAATTACAGAAATTGAGTCAGAAAAAGGTGGCAAAAACACAAATACTCAGTGTCCTAATATTTGCCACAATCACCTCATCTTGCAAATAAAATGATGACATGATGTTCAAGAGTTCAAAAACCTCTTGCTTAATTTTTCACACCTCTTTGCACAAAGTACTGTACTGTCTGGCTAGATTCTTTGGTAGGACAGCTTTCACCTAATCCAATTTTTTTAAAGAAAGAAACTGAACAGCCTCACTGCATGTCAAAGCTGATTTGTGACCCGTCCCAGCGGCACCTGTGCTGGGTGGCACACTGGAGGCAGCTCCGTGTGGGCTTGGTTCCTCACACCTTCAGCCTTGTGTGTGGGGGAGAAGGAACACAACTACCTCCTTCAGTCCTGTGTGAGGGTCCTGCAGCCCGTCGGAGCTGCTTCAATTCGACAGGGAAGAAACATCTGAAAACACGGAGCCCAGTTTTCTTAGCCTTGAAAGTAGCAGAGGGGTCAACCCACATGAAGTATAAGGCAGGTGAGAGGCTGGAAGACCAGGAGCAGTGAGGTCACAAGCTGCGCCCTTGCCCGGTCTCTGCATGAGGACAGTTGTTGCAAGACCGTGGAAAGTTGGAACGAGACATGCACAGTCCACGCCAATGCCACGCAGGACTGTGCACACTGTCATGAGTAGAGCAGAGTCATGTAGACAGGGGTCGCAAGGAAAGGTGGCAGAACACCATGGTCAAGTGTGTGCACCAGCAGCGGTCCAGGAGGTATGGGCTCTCCCTGCCGTATTTTGTACCCAACAGTGACCATTCTCTGCTGGCCCTATGCCAAGTACAGCTGTCCAGCACACCAGTCACGACCAGCAGGAGGGACCTGCGGGTGCATCCCCCAGCTCTCAGTCCATGCTTGCCAGAGAGTGGAACAGTGGGTCCACTGGTGGGGCCAGCTTGCTGAGCTCACCGGTGGTGGTAGCCAGCAGGGTTGTCCTGCAACACCATGGCATTGTCCGACTTGCAGGTGGGGCCTGCAGAGGTGCTCTCCTGCACACCACGCACAGCACTCTGGACTGCGGCCAGGCTGTGGATATGGCCGTTCTCTGCAAAAGACAGCGGTTTATCCATGAGCTTGGGCACCGCGTACTCTTCATCCAGCTGCTCTGTCTTGTGGCTGTCGTCAATCTTGGGTGAGCCATCTACGATGACAAGGAAAGACTTCCATGGACTGTTCTTGTCGTGAATCTGTGTGGACCTTGATGTGCTGGTACAGTGAGTTCCACTGTGCAAACGTCTGGAAGCAGACCTCACACTTGAAGGGCTTGGAGCCCGTGTGTATCCTGTTG
>CAUYQG010121667.1:0-17795 GCA_963574415.1 Tarsius wallacei | reverse complement strand
TTTTTTTTTTTTTGAGTTGGAGTCTCACTCTGTCGCCCAGACTGGAGTGCAGTGGCCGCTCCCGGCCACCGCAGCCTCGACCCGCTGGGCTCCGGCGATCCTTCCGCCTCAGCCTTCCAAGTAGCTGGAACTACAGGTGCGCACTACCACGCCTGGCTAATTTTTTTATTTCTTGTAGAGATGAGGTCTCGCCAAGTTGGCCAGGTGGGTCTTGAACCCGCGGGCTCAGGCAATCCACTCACCTCAGCCTCCCAAAACGCGGGATTACCGGCTGAGCCACCAAGCCTGACTTCTTCTGCTTTATGGAACAAATGAATTTTCTAACATTTCTGCTTGGCACCTCTCATGCTGATTCATTGACCTTCTGTTTAGCTCGGTCCCATCATCTGTGAAAAGGTTCTCGTCTACCTTTGGCTCTATTTAGATGAGAAAAAACTGATTAGGGTCTTTTTCAATGATAAGAACTTCTTACAACTACGGTGACAGTGGATCATATGTGCATGTCATGATTTTAATGCTTTGTATACAGCCTCTAATTAGATTGTCACTAATTAGATTGTCACCAGTTGTACATTAGAGGGATCAGTATCTTCTGTTTACAGACGAGGTGAACTAAGGATGTTCTGTTGCAACTCTTAAGTAAAAGCAGAGCCTTGTGTTTAACTCCCAGCCCTCAGATTGGCTAATCTTGAATCACCCATGCAGCTTCCTAAGTGTATTCTTGCCACAGTACTAGTCACCAGATCTGCTTACAGAACACACACAAGTGCCTGTGAGAGGCAGGAGTGTCCAGTGGTCAAGAGCATAAGGCTGAAACCTGAGATTGCCAACTGTGTACCTTGAGCCTCAGTCTCCACTTCTGTAAAATGGATAATAACAGTACTTAAGAAGAGTGGGATATCATATTAGAGAAGGTCATTCATATAAAACACAATGCCTAGCACACTATAGATACTTAAAATTCTGACTTCTGTTAATTATTATCATCACCATTACCATCGTTGGTATTATTATTCCATAATCTTTTAGAACAGAAACAGACAAACCACATAACTCTTTCCAGTCCTTTCCTTCCTCTCCATTGGGTAACACCAAACAAAGGTGTATACAGGTGTTTTTGTTTTGTTTTGTTTTGTTTTGTTTTCAACGTAACCCAAACATTGTTAAAGACTTAGATCATGGTAATTTATAGAGTTTATTGCCTTGGAGTAAGCCAAGTTGGCTGGCTGTGATGTGTGAGATATGTGCATGAGAAAGTTGGCGCTAACACGCTGATACCTTGGTGTTCACAGTTAAGCATTCATTGTATTTCAGAATCAAGTTTCTCCATGATTTCAAGCTACCAACTGACATTGCATGACCTTGTCAACACTTGGCATGTGTTCCCAAGCAAAACAAAGGAGTAGTCTGAGCACTGTGTGTCTCTGAGGCTCTTCTTGGGTGGTTTACTCCAAACACGGTGGCCACTGGAAGGTCTCTCCTGGACTGAGTGGTGGTGAAGGGTGTGGGGGAAAAAATGAGCAAGAATCCTGTCTTGGTCCCTGCCTCTCGGTCTTTGAGTTCAGAAGGCAGAAGAGGCCAAGCATTTGTCAGGTTAATAAATTAGTAACATCTACTGGTGAATCACGGTTCTCTCTGGGAGCATGGCCAAGGTCTCTTCCATTTTTTTCTTCCTCTCTCTGGCTTGATCTGTAGTTTTCATCTAATTTACAGCTTGCATTGTGATTACAAAAATATCTCAAGACTGAAAGAGGCTGTAACCTCAAGCATCATGTAGTCCAATGAATCTGGGGTTGGGGAAACATCATGGAATAGGAGGGGAGACAGAGGAAGCAGCTTCCTGAGTCTGTTACCTCCCATGTCAACTATAGCAGCCTCTCTTATCAACTTTATACAGCCACTTGGGACTGAGCCAAAAATCATTTGGGGTTTCCTAGTCCCCTGAAGATCTAGGTAAGGCTGAATTTTTTTTAAACCCTTACTCCATGAATTGTTAGAAGTTCAAAGCACCCTCCAAAATGTGCCCACATTCCAGGTGCTTCTAGCAGTGTCACCATGTACTCTTCTCTGATTTTTATGCTTCTATAAAATTCTTAATTGGGGCCAGGCATGGTGGCTCACGCCTGTAATATCAGAACTTTGGGAGGCCAAGGTGGGAGGATTGCTTGAGCCCAGGCACTCGAGACCAGCCTGGGCAACCTAGTGAGACCCTGTCTCTACCAAAAATCAAAAAATTAGCCAGGTGTGGTGGCACGTACCTGTAGTCCCAGCTACTTGAGAGGCTGAGGCGGAAGGATCACAGAAGCCCAGGAAGCGGAGGCTACAATGAGCCATGATCATGCCACAGCACTTCAGCCTGGATGACAGAATGAGACTCCAACTCCAAAAAAAAAAAAGATTCTTAATTAGGCTAAAGTGATCAGCAGATGATCTCAGCTACTTTGTACCACCACACTGCACTGGGTGAGGGCCACCACCTCTAGAAGAAGACCCTGTGTCTATTGTACTTTGAATACCCAACAGTGGCCTTGCAGGGTCATCTCACTGGACAACATGATATTGCTATGCAAATAGGAAACTGAAGCCAGGGCTGATGATAGCCAGTGTAGTACAGAGGGATGAGAACAGGCTTTCTTGTTGAAATCCTGGCTCTGTGATCTTCAGCAACTTCCTTAACTTCTCTGAGCCACTTCATTTATCTGGAGAATGGACTTATTCTGAGTATTACAACCAATGAATGCAAACACTTGACATGTAATAAACAACACATTAAGGGGAAATATCATTATTCTATTTTCACAGAATTTGTTCATTTTCCAGTTTCCTTCCCCACTTTCTATAGGAGAGAGAAAGGAAAAAAAACAACCTCCTTTTTTGAGATCTAACACCCTCCCCACCATCCCCATGACTGGCTTTGGGTAAATTATTATAATGTGCAGGGATCAGCAGACTTTGGCTGGCCCATTTTGTAAATAAAGGTTAATTGGACACAGCCATGTTCACCCATCAGAGTTGAATTGCAGTTGAATAGCTGCAATGAAAACCTAATGGCCTGCAAAGCCTAAAATATTTACTATCTGGCCTTTATAGAACCAGTCTGCTGACCCCTGGCTTAGAAGAATTTCCTCCAGAGCTGGAATATGGGCTGCCATCAGTCTGTCTAGTTGGATCTGGAGAAGGCTCATTCAGTTGCCCAAATTGACCAGCACGATTCATTGCTCTGGGCTCGGCCCGTGTTTGGAGAGGGGTATGTGCATGGAGGGTCACAGAGCCATACCCCACAGCCCTGCCCCCAGGATGCTTCCTATCTACTTGTGGTGATAAAGCCTGTGTGAGCCACAGACCAGAACTTGAGTATGGTCTTATGTACTGGCTAGCTTTGTTTGACCTTTTAATCTATCTGGGCCTCAGTTTCTCCATCTATCGAATGGTGTTAATAATAGGACTCTCTGTCCCCTGACTTCCATTTGATCACAGTAAAGACTAGGTGGTTATTTTAAGTTCTTAATCTGTATAGCATCCAGGATATATCGTGCTCTCTCACTTCACCTGTAGCTAAACCACTTATGTCCCCAATCCTGAATTGGACTCCACAACTTTAAAATAAAAAAAAAAGAAAATGGTGTTTGTCCCCACTAAAATGGCATGAGGGACCCCTTCCTGGATCCATTTGTCCTGGGCCAGGTTTTCTGCCTTAGTTCCTTCTTTTCCCTACACATATCACCTGCTTTGGCCCACGTGTCACTGTCCTGTGACCCCACCTCTGCCTGGTCATGCTCCCTGCCTGGAGTGGCCCTCTAGTGGACCCTCAGTGCCGACTCACTGCAACAGGAGACCCTGCTGCTTGAGGCAGCCAGGGGCCCCTTTCTAGGTGGTGACCACAGAAACTGTCTGCTGAGGGCATTGCCAAGGACACCTGGGTCCCTTCAGCTCAGACCCTAAACCTGCTGCACTTTAAACTAAATTGGGGTCACCAGTTCCATCTCTGTCCTAGTCCCTTTCTGTCCCCAAAGCCCTGGACCAGATGGCGGTCATTTTCTTTCATTCCTTTTTGCCTCCCTTCTAATTAACATTCATCTTCCACCTCCAGGGCCTCTCTCAGCAGATGGTAAATGACGACCCTGTTCCATGTCAAATGTTCCTCTGGGGACAGAGGAGGAACTTGCAGTAGCTTTGAGAAGTGCAGAGCAGCTCTTGGAGACTGTTTTCAGTGTAGGACATGGCGGAAGGGATGTGCCAAAAACCCCAGATAAGACATCCACGTGCCTCCTTCCTCTCATTCCCCACCTTGAGTCCAGGGAGCAGCCACCGTGGCCACCCCTTGAATCCCTCCGTCTGGGTCTCTCTCCTCCATGGAGGCCCTGGCCAGGCTCCTGTGACCTCCTATTTGGATGTTGCTGTAGCCTCCCGTCAAGTCAGTCTGCAGTGGTTTGGCCATCCCCTCTCCTCCACAGCAGTGGGTGGGCTTTTCAGAAGACAAACTTGAGAAGGCCAGTCCCTGGTGTGAGTCGGTCATCACGTGCCTCCCTTCACCTGGGAGGTGGCCAGAGTGGAGCGGCTCTCCTTGGATCCTGGGGGCTGCCCTAGCCCCTTCCCCACAGCCTCTTGGCCCCATATTGATTCCTAGGACCCCCGCAACAAGCGAGGCTGAAAATAACAGACATTCATTTACACAGTTCTGGTGGCCAGAGGTCTAAAACCAAGGTGTCCGCAATGTTGATCCTTCTGTTCCCTACCTCCCCCGGTTTCTGGTACCTTCCAGCAATCCTCAGTGTTCCTGGGCTTATAGACCCATCAGCCTCCCTCTGGGTGTACCTGCATGTTCTCCCCACTTCCTGTAAGGACACCAGGTATTAGAATTAAGGCCTCATCCTAACTAAATCCTCAAAGACCCTCTTTCTAAATGAGGTCACACTCTGAGGGTCCAGGTAGATGTGAATTTTGGAGGAACTTTTCCATCCACCACAGGCTCCTAAAAATTCCCCATGGACTCTGTTCTTCAGAGCTTGCCTTCTCCTCTTCCTCTGCTGAAACCCGCCCATGTTTCCACCTCTCTGGAAAAAGAATCATCTTGGTGTGTTACAAAGAAAGGGTCTAGAGGCCTTGGGGAGTGCCAGTCCTGCCTCTGCTTTGCCCAGTGGCCTTGGCAAGTCTCTCCTCCTCTTTTGTGTGGTAAGGGTGGAGATTTGGGACTGGACCAGATGTTCTGATGGGCACAATCTGGGTGAAGATCTAGGGAGAGACTGAATTAGACTAAACTACTGTGACAGCTGACTGACACGATGAGCTCTTTTGGTTTTTTTTCTTGAATTGGAGTCTCACTCTGTCACCCAGTGCAGTGGCACGCTCATGGCCACCCCAGCATTGACCTGCTGAGCTCCAGCGATCCTTCCACCTCAGCCTTCCAAGCAGCCCAAACTATAGGTGCATGCTACCATGCCCGGCTAAATTTTTGATTTATTGTAGAGATGAGGTCTTGCCAAATTGCCCAGGCAGTTCTCGAACCCATGGGCTCAGGCAATCCCCTCACATTGGCCTCCCAAAGTGCTAGGATTACAGGCTTAAGCCACCGTGCCTGGCCCACAATAAGTTCTTAAAAGGATGACCTGGCAGGGGTGTGTGCATGTCTTAAGCAAATACCTCTGCTTTCCCCTTCTGCCCTTATGTAACATCCGATGGACATATTGACTTTGTCATTGTGTTTAAGGATAGTCAACTTTCCATCATGGTGTTCAAGTGGTGGGACATCAAGGAGGAAGTAAACATCTTCTGAGGGCTTTGCATCTTCCGGGGGAAGGGTTAGTGCATTTTTGTTTGTACACAGAATAACTGTGTCATGTTAGGTGGAGGTTATTGTCTTTATTTGGAGATTAAGGATGGCCTCAGGAGACGCATATGGGTGCCATGTTAACAAGGGGTGGTGTCATGATGGTTAATTTTATGTCAACCCAGAGAGTGTCTCTGGATGAGAGTGACCTTTAAACTGGTGACCTTTGAGTTAGAAGATTGCCCCCGCCCCCGTGTGGGTGGGTCTCATCCAATCAGTGGAAAATCTGAATAGAACAAAAAGACCGGCCTCCCTGGGTAAGAGGAAACTCTGCCACAACCCACCTTCAGACTAGAACAGCACCATCAGCTTTTCTCAGACTTGAGCCTCTCAGCCTGTGCTGCAGATTCTGGACTTGCCAGCCTCCAGAATTGCATGAGCCAGTTCCCTAGAATAAATCTCTCTTGGCCAGATGTGGTAGCTCCCACCTGTAATCCCAGCACTTTGGGAGGTCGAGGCAGGAGAATCACTTGAACCCAGGAGTTTGAGACCAGTCTGGGCAACATAGCGAGACTTTGTCTCTACAAAAAAATTTAAAAAATTAGCTGGTATGGGGGCACACACCCAAAGTCCCAGCTACTTGGGAGGCTGAGGCGGAAGGATTGCCTAAACCTAGGAGATGGGGGCAACAGTGAGCCAGAATCGTGCCACTCCACTCCTGCCTGGGAAACAGAATGGGACTCTGTCTCAAAAATAAAAATAAAAAAACCTCTCTCTCCATACCCACACACCCTACTGGTTCTGGACAACCCTGACTCTCCCAGACTTATACCTGCTGACTGTAGGTAAAGCTGCGTGCTGGGGCTTTTCCCATGCCCCGTAAGTTGTGTCCTAGAAGAAGGGGGGAGACTACTCATTCTCATTCCCCAAACTGGAGCCATGATGGTGGGAAAAGCCAAGACTCAGAATCCCAGTAAGTCCCCGGAGCCTAGAATAAACACCTCCAAGTTCTGCTCACACTGCTGCCCAGTCATGGGCTTTGTCTCGCATTGCCCAAGGATAAAGCACAGCCAGTTTAGCTGAAAGCGTCCATTGTGGGAGTATCAGGATTCTTCTATGGGGGATCTTCCTTAAGGATCTGCTCAGAATAATACAGTGAGAGAGAGAGGCGGTGAGGGGTAAGGGAACACAAGTCAAAAATGCTCTCCAAGTCTGAGTTTCAATTAGTAAGTGACAAATCCTCATGCCTATTTACCTCCACATCTCTGAACCGCCAACCGAAACTCCCTTTTTGGAACTTGTACAAGATCTGAAACCAATGTACCTGTTTTTCTGGATGTTTTCTGATGTGCAAGTTCTCTGGAGTGATTCTCAAAGGGAGACTGTATCGGCAAGAAGGTTGTCAGAGCAATTCATGGCCAGGTTGAAAAGGGATTTTACAATGAGTTGAGTAAGTAGTTTACTTAGAGGGCAGTAGTTTAAAAGTGTATTGGGCATACCACAAAGTATAAAGAATGATACCCAGATACTTACTGCCACTTAGAAATAACATATGCCAGGCAACCCCTTCAGGTCCCTGCCTGCTGTGGAAGCTTTTCTGTCCTCTCAATAAATCCTGCTTAAAAAAAAAAAAAAATATATATATATATATATATGTATATATATGTATATATCATATGCCAGCTGGGCATGGTGGTTCATGCCTGTAATCCCAGTAATTTGGGAGGCAGAGGTAAGAGGATTACCTGAGCCCAGGGGTTCCAGACCAACCTGGCAACTTGGTAAGACCTTGTCTCTACAATAAATCAAAAAATTTAGCAGGGTGTGGTGGCACATGCCTGTGTTTCCAGCTGCTTGGAAGGCTGAGGCAGAAGGATCGTCTGAGCCCAGGAGGTTGAGGCTGCGATGGCTGTGAGTGTGCCACTGCATTCCAGCCTGGGCAACAGAGTGAGACTCTGACTCAAACAAAACAAAACAAAACAAAAACCAACTAAACAAAATAACATATACTAATATGGATAAATAAATAACATATACCCTCTGAATTCCTCCACATGGTGGGGACCCCTCAAAGATGTCCGTGTCCTCATCCCTAGAGCCTATGAATGTACCTAATACGGCAAAATAGACTCCACAGATGTGACTAAGAATGCTGAGAGGATCCCAGATTATCCAGGTGGGCTAAATATAATCACATAAGTCCTTAAAAGCAGAAGGTCTTCCTTGGCTGTGTTGGGGGAGGAGGGGAGGAAGAGGAGGAGGAGAGATTGGAAGTGAGAAAGGGTCTCTCTCCATCTGGCTTTGAAGGTAAAGGAATGGGGCCACATGCCAGGGAATGTGGCAGCCTCTCAATCACTCTAGTTTCCTCCTTGTTGAAGGGCCCTGGGCCAACAGCCAGCTTGAGAACAGGGACCTCAGTCCTACAACCACAAGGAACTGAGCTCTGCCTGTAACCCAGATGAGCAGGAAACAGGCTCTTTCCTTAGGGTCTCTGGAAAGGAATAGTGCCACTGACACCCTGATTTTAGCCCAGAGAAGCTTGCACTGGACTTCTGACTAACAGAACTGGGAGGTTGTATGAGGGGTGATCCCCAAAAAGCCAGGATTTGTTTGTAAAGAGCTGTTTTATTCTTACATGTTTAAACTTCAATCACCTTCCAAGTACTCTCCGTTTGAGGCAGTAACACCCATCGGGATGCTTTTTCCACTGCTCCAAACAGTTTTTGAACTCATCAGTTTGGATGCCTTTTAGTGCTTCTGCTGTTGTTTTTGTTTCACCTCTTTCACATCAGCAAAACGTTTCCCTTTGAGGACTTTTTTTATCCGGGGAAACAGAAAAAAGTCACTTGGGCGAGACCGAGTGAATAGGGAGGTTGGGGCACAGGGGTCATGCCATTTTTAGTCAAAAACTGCTGAACATTCAGCATGGTGTGGGCAGGTGTGCTTGTAAATCACCCATCATGAAATGGGCAAATGCACTGAATCCCCACCCAAAAAATTGACTGAGGCCGAACGTAGCCTCTCACAATGCTAGTTGATACACTGATGTTGATGGGTTCCTAGAACACTTACCTAATGGGGTAAGCCTGTACTGCAAAGGGCCTGCCCTTCAAAAATAATTATGTTCCCCCACCCCTTGTAAATAGATGTGATGTTTATTTTTATTTTTGTGAGGAGACAAGGTCTTACTCTGTTACCCAGGCTGGAACGCAGTGGTGCAATCGTAGTTCACTGCAGCCTGGGCTCAGGCAATCCTCCCACCTCAGCCTCCTGAGTAGCTGAGACTACAGGCACACACCACCATGCTTAGCTAATTATTCTATTTTATTTTTGCAGTGATGGGGTGTCACTCTGCGGCCCAGTCTTGTCTCGAACTCCCAGCCTCAAGTGATCTTCCTGCCTCAGTTTCCCAAAATGCTGGGATTACAGGTATGGTCCACCATACCCGGCCTTGTGCATTATTATAAACTACTAACTCTGGTAACTTATCACAGCAGCGGTAGAAACCTAATGCCATGTTTTACCTAGGGACGGAATCCTCTGGTGATAGGGTAACAGGGCACATTTGTCTTCAATTTCATTAGATAGTATCCAACTGATCTCCAAAGTACTTGCACAGGCTTACTCTACTACCCAATCCCCCTAGTTTCCTCCTTGTTGATATTTGTGTATTGATTATCTATGACTTCTGTAAATAAATTTTAAAAAATACTGCAAGCTTAGTGGCTTAAAAGTATACTTACTCTCTTACAGTTCTATAGTGCAAAAGTCCAGAATGGGACTCTCTAGGCTAAAATCAAGGTGTTGGCAGGGATATATTCCTTTAGAAGATTCTGGAAGAGAACCTGTTTCCTTGATTTTTCTTGTTTTTAGAGGCTACCTGCATTCCTTGACTTGTATCCCCTTGTTTCTTCAAAGAGCAGCCCTCTGACCTTCTCCTCTGCCTTCCCTTCCATGTTAAGGACACCTGTGATGACACTGGGCCCACCCAGATAATCCAGGATACTCTCTTCATCTCAAGTCAGCTAGTAGCAGCCTTGATTCCATCTACACCCTTCATCTCCCTTGTCATATTCCATGACATACTCATATGCCCGCAGGTTCCAGGGATTAGGATGTAGGCACCTTCGGGGGGCTGTTTCTCTGCCTTACCACAGCTTATTAGACCTTTTCATTTATGTCAGCCTGACATGTGTAAAATGAAAAATTATTATGACCTTAATTTGGATGCCCTGAAGGCTTCCTTTTGTATGAGGAATAGGAAGTCCTCTAGGCTTAGAGACAGCAAAACCATTCTCCTTCGTGTCGTTAAAATGGATATTTTGTGTCTCGCTGCTTGGGATCCCACATGTGGTGACTATATGGAAAGAACACCACCTTCGGAACTGGCAACCTTGGGTGTGAATCCAGCTCTGGTTCTATTGGCTGTGTGGCCTTGGGCAAGTTCCCTTACTCTCTGGGTCTCATTTCCCCCTCACAGAGTGGTTCTAAAATGTGTTACATATTTTTACAAAAAAAAAAAAAGCATGGCAGCCTCTGCAAGCTGGGAAGGGCCTCAGGCCAACAGCCAGCTTGAGTGCAGGGACTTCAGTCCTATAACCACAAGGAACTGAGCTCTGCCCGTAACCTAGATGAGCAGAAAACAGGCTCTCTTCTTAGCGTCTCTAAAAAGAATGGTACCCGCTGGCACCAAAAAAAAAAAAAAAATAGATTATTTCTCAAACCAGGGAAGATGAGCAGGATCAAGGAGGGATCTGCCAGATTAGAATGAGTGTGGAAGACAGAGGATCCCTGAGCTATAGAATTCAGGGGTCTGAGAACCCAGCAAAACTAGGGCCAGCCTGCCTCTCCAGGTCTGCTCTTACCTTGATTACACCCATTGTAGTGGGATGACATTTCAGGAGGCTGACCAGCTAAGCAACTGAATTCATACATTATCCACACAGCAGCCCTCCCTTAGCCAAAGGCGGAGTCTTCGTTGGCCAGGGCTCTTATCTGAGGCATAAGAGGCTTGCTCTTCATAGTCAAGCTCTGGGGGTAAGACCTTGTGATTATTTTGCAGGGAGGGGGAAGGCAGAGTTCTGATAGCTTTGATTAACTTGACCTAGGATAGAAATCTTGGACCTCTGTAAGGGTCGCCATGTGCGGCTGAGAAAGTTACACACAAGTCCAGAATGCTCCCTGATCCTGGGACCAGTGGGAGGTGAAACCCAACGTGGACCCCACTTGCCAAGCCTTTGAGGTTAGGCATACAGCTGCATCTGCTCAAGGAAAGAAACACTTCTTTCTCACTTGCACAAAGGCAGTATATAAGCTAATGGCAACCTTGTCCCTGATAACACGCAACCAAAACTCTCTTAATACACGTAGAGTAATGAGGGGCAAGATTTTCCCAATCTCCAACAGAAACCTCAAAAACAAACCTGTATTATGTATACACAAATAGGGGCCCCAAAGCATTGTGGGTCTTTTTTTTTTTTTTAGCCATGTGTAACAATGGACACACATCGGTATACTATGCTTAAAAATGGACACTCCATAGCCAGGTGTCGTGGCTCACACCTGTAATTCCAGCACTTTGGGAGGTGTAAGATATCAGTATGTAAGTTTTCTATTTCCCTTAGAAAATATGTATTACAAATAAATGTATTACACTGCAACCTCGACCTTCTGGGCTCAGAAAGAAATCAAAAAATTAGCCAGGCATTTTGGCACGCACTTGTGGTTCCAACTCCTTAAAAGGCTGAGGTGGAAGAGTGGCCTGAGCCCAGAAGGTCGAGGCTGCAGTGGCCATGAGTGTGCCACTACACTTCAGCCTGGACGATAGAGTGAGACTCCAACTCAAAAAAAAAAAAAGGAAAAAAAAAGAGAGAGATACTTTACTTTATTTGTAATACCTATTTTCTAAGGGAAATAGAAAACCTACATATTGATATCTTGGGACTTCAGGGGTCTCCTAAACTCTTCCCATGAGAGCCTGGTGAGGTTTGGCCTTCGTGGGCCGATTAGGGGTAGGGATATGGAGGATTGGAGAGGAAGACCTACTCTGACTGGAACATGGCCAGAGGTTAGTCCCATGGCCACACCTAACTGCCAGGACACTGGGGAACATAGTCTAGGTCTTGGGCAGCCAAGTGTCCCATGAAAAATCGGATGTTCTGTCACTACAGAAGGAAGGAGGAATAGATATGGGGGGACTTCAGGAGTCTCTGCTACAGTGACCTCCAGAAACACATCAGCTGGCCATTGGGAAGGGCCTCCTGATATGCAAGCAACCCACTTCATGCTACCCAGCCCAATTTGGCAGTTTGATAGAAAACTCTAGAAAGAGGTGGATGGAAAGGCCAAGGATGTGTTGATGAACAGAGAGGATGGAGAAGGCCCCAGGTGCCTTTCGTCCCATTCTCGCATTCTTTGGCCCAGAGCCCTCATCCTGGAGACTGGCTGGTGACAGCCATGAGGATAATGACCCCCCTGATACAGAACCCTTGGCTGCGTCCTCCAGTTCATTTGCTACAATTGCTCTCGTGGACCCAGTTGGGAAGAATCTTATACACTTCACCTAACACTGCCAGGCTGGGGTCCACGTATCCCAGAGGACACGTAAGATGAGTCATCGAGTAGATGTATGTATCTAAACAAAAGTTCTACTTTTAAAATCTCATTATTTTAAAACTTTCCTTTGGGGTATGTTTTATAATATAAATAGCCTATTAGAAAACATTTCATTATTTCTGAACTAAAAAAAAATCTATTATGAGTTCATGCTCAGAATATCTGCTGACAAGGGTATGTGACCAAGACCATGGAACACACTGCACCAAAAAGAAGTGAGACTTCATGCAGAGCCTCTGTCCTCCTCCTGTCCATCAGAGCCAGCCCCCTCCCTAAAACCCATGCCTCAGACTCATGGAGGGGTGCCTGTCTTCCATACTAAAGTTAATGTGGGACTGATTTGATTATTTTAGTTGAAATAATCATTCTAGAGAAATGACTTTGGAAATGACAACAGTCATCTGGCAAAATCCCATCATCCGGCGCAAAGCTTCCTCTGGGCCATCGTAGGTGTTTTATTCAAATGTTGTCCTGATCCGCCTCCTGAGTGTGTGGGGTCTTTGCCTCCATGTTTCCCTTTTTACCCCAAGCTTGTTTTGTTGACAATAATGGCAAGCTGCCTTGAAATTCAGACTTTTTGTTCAATAGCAAAACAACCTTGAAAGCAAACCATTTATAAGTAAAACATAGGTAGAGGAGAAGCCTTGCTTTCAAACAGCTATATGTCGTTATTGGTGCTTTCTCAACAATAGTCTCTTACCTTGCAACATAATTTTCAGAGTTAGTTGTTGGAGAGCAGATGAAATTGCTCAGCACAATGGTAAAGTTTGGTTATTTTTATCTATCCGTTCACCCAACAGATATTTATTGACAGGAATAAAGGAGAGGACAAAACAGAAACCACTGCCTTACTAAAGTGTATGTTCTAGTGGGTAGACACACAGGGATAGATCTGTGTATCTCCTTTATGGAGGGGTAGGCCTGTGTGGAGGGAGTGCCCTGGCAAAGGGTCATTTTTACTTTTAACTGAGATGGCTTGGGAAGGTCTCATAGGGAGAGTAACGTTATAAACAGGACTTTGGGATGTTGGGGAGGGAGCCATGGTGATGTACAGGGTAGGCTTCCTCAACCTCAGCACTGTGGACACCTTAAACTGTGTTGTGGAGGCTGTCCTGTGAGTTTCAGGAAGTTTAATAGCATCCTTGGCTTCTACACACTAGACGTCAGTAGCATCCTCCTCAGGTGTGATAAAGTCGTCTCCAGATATTATCAAATGCCCTCTAAGGAAAAAAAAAAATCACCCCCCATTTGAGAACCCTTGCTCTGGGGCAAGAGATTCTCAAGCAGTGGGAACAGTAAGTGCAAAGGCCCCAAGCAAAGAGGAGAAGAGAGGGAGGTAGAGTCAAACAGGCCTTAGAGAGCCAGGTCCTTGTGAGTTATTACAAATTATGCACATGTGAATATTCTTGTGCCTATCTTGCATTGGACATGTGAACTAATCTATGCTGGGTGTATACCCATGAGTGGAATTGCTGGATTTTAGAATAAGCATATATTCAACCTCAGTAGATATGTCAGTCTTCCAAAGTGTTTGTACCAATTTGATCTCCCACCAGGGGTGTATGAGAATTCCAGTTGTACTACATCCAGGTAAATATTATTTATTTCCAGTCTCTTTCACTTTTGGAATTTGGAATTTGGTGAGTCAGGAGTGCCAAAACTCATTTCTTAATTTACATTTCCTTTGTGACTAATGACTCCATACTTTTTCATTTGTTTACCTTTTTTTTTTTTTTTTTTTGAGTTGGTGTCTTAATATGTGGTCCAGGCTGGAGGGCAGGGGCACCCTCACAGCCATCCCAGCATTGACCTGCTGGGCTCCAGCTCCTTCCACCTTAGCTTTCCAAATAGCCAGAACTACAGGCCCACGCTACCACATCCAGTTAATTTTCAATTTATTGTAGAGATGAGGTCTCACCAAGTTGCCCCGGTTGGTCTCGAACCCACAGGCTCAGGCAATCCACTCACCTTGGCCTCCCAAAGTGCTGAGATTACAGTCTGAGTCACCGAGCCCAACCCTAGCCACTCTTTTATGAGGAGTCTGTTTAGGTCTTTTGCCCATTTTTCTATGGTATTGCCTGTCTTATTGCTTTGTAGGAGTTCTTTATATTCAGGATCTCAGTTGTTCGTGGGATATGTGTATTGAAAATATAGTCCCCTATTCTAGGGGTTTAAAGGTTATTTGTTTTCTGCTACTACATAAAAAAAATTATCACAAAGACAGCAGCTTAAAACAACCCGCATATATAGCTCATTTCTGTCGACTGAAAATCTAGCACAGCATGGCTAGGTTCTGTCTGCTCAGGGTCTCATAAAACTGGGTTACGTTCTCATCTGGAGGGAGAAATCTTCTAAGTTCATTCTTGTCATTGGAAGAATTCAGCCCCTTGCAGCTGTAGGACTGAAGCCCCCTGTGTCTTTTCTGGCTGTCAGTGGGGGCTGCCTCCAGCTCTTCAAGGCCACCCTCATTCCTTTCTACATAGCCCCTGTCACTTGCAAAATCAGTGACAGGACTTTAAATTCTTCCCACACTTTGATTTCTGACTTTCTCAGTCTCTTACTTCTAGACTCAGATTTAAAGGGCTCATGCAATTAAGCCAGGCCCAACAGATAATCTCCTTTTTGATTTAGCTCAAAGTCAACTGATTGGTAACCTTAATTACATCTGCAAAATCTATTTTGCTTCCACTTAAGATAATGTAATCACGGGAGTGATAGCCCATCAGATCCTGCTCACTGTACAAGGTCATTGGGGCCCTCTTAGAATTCTGCCATATCACTTCAATAGACTGACAAGTCAGCATGGGCCTTACTGAGAAGGTCTCACTTAAGCATGTCTTTGGGGGAAGGGTGTCCCAAGCAAAAGATACAGCAACTGCAAAGGCCTTCAAGTGGGAGTGTGATGCCCAGGGAGGTCAGTGTGTCTGGAGGAGCTGAGAGAGAGTCTCAGGAAATGAGATGGTGAGGGGAGGAGGATGGGTGCCTTTATAGGCCATCGTTAAGGACTTTGGATTTCATTCCAAGAGAAACACAGGGCCACTGAAGAAATGCAAAGTCACTGGAGGGATTTAAGGAAAACGAGTGACATTTTCTGATGGATTGTCTAGGCAGTTGGGTGGATGGAAGCAGAGGGCTGGTTTTGAGGCAAACACAATAATCCAAGTGAGAAGGGCAGGTGCCCAGAGCAGGATAGTCAAGAAGAGGGTGAGAAGTTGGCAGGTCCTGGGTGTATTCTAACAGGAATTGCTGGTAAATCAGGTATATAAGGCATGAAAGAAAGAAAGGATTTAAAGGTGCCTCCAAAGCTTCTGGCCTGCTCATTGTAGACACTTCAGGACCCTGAGAGGGGAAGGTTAGGGGTGGAGCAAGTCTAAGGGGAATCCCAGGAGCTCTGTTGAGAAATGTTAAGTTTGAAACGTCAGTGAGATATCAAGTAGAGTTGTCAGGTGAGCAGATGAAATTCAGGTCTGGAGTTTAGAGGACAGTGTGGATAACAGATATAGATCTGGGTGTCAACAGGATATGACTGCTGCTTAAAACCAGGAGACTGAAGTCACTGAAGAAGAAGAAAGAGGTCTGAGACTGAGTCCTGGGATATTCCACGTTAAGACCCTGAGGAGATGAGGAAGAGTCTGTAAAAGAGGTTGTTCAGGAGTGTCCAGAGAAGGAGGGAAGCTGGGAGAGTTGGAACCCAAGCAAAGAAAGTGTTGTGAAAGCAAAGAGTGAGTGGCCATGCCAGATGCTGGTTAAGTAACATGAGGACCAAAATTTGACCACTGGATTTCATGATGTAGATGCCATGGTGACCTTAACACAATGTGCAGTTGCTGGGCAAATGCCAGATCAAGTGGCATTCAAGAGAGCATGGTAGAAGAGGAAAGCGGATGATGTGTGTGAGAAACTGTGCAAATCAGGATAAGGGTGGGTTATGCTGTGGTGATAAACAGTCCCAAAAGTCACTGTCTTTATGCAGTCAGTTTATTTCTTGTTCGTGGTAGCTGTTCAATCCAGGTCAGCAGGAGGGCTTTGGGCATTGTGGTCCCTCTAGGACCCAGGCTGGTGGAGGGTCTTTCAACGTGAACTTGTGTGGTCATGAACCACAGGAGAGGGAGCAGGGGTGAATCCTGTACCAGTCTTCCAAGCTTCTACCTGGAATAAACACAAACCACCTCTTTCATATGCCATTGGCTACAGCAGGTCACATGACTACTTCAAAACATGCCTAGAAGGGGAGAGCCAGGAATATCAATGAATGACACAAAAGCCAAACCCGAAGATGAAATTTCTTGCTAATCACGTCATTCAAAAAATATTTGAGGGCATCCTAATTGTCGGGAAGTTGTTCTAGGCGCTGAGATGGTAGCAGTAAGGCAGAGCCCCACCCTCATTGAGCTCACAGAGGAGTGGGGTAGACCAGCCCCATACTAGTGAACAGTGAATTTGGAATAAAATAGAACATGGCAGTGTGTGTGGTGCTATTTCAGACACAATGGCCAGGCAAGGCCTCCCTGAGGTAACTATATGTGACTTGAACAGAGAATGAGAAGGATTCTACGGAGGAAAGTGCTTGGATCAGAGTATAACCTTGAGCCTGTGACGAGCTGGCCCAGGGAGCAGGAGTCCAGAGCAAAGTCCAGGGGCTGGGCACGTGGGCAGGAGGCAGAGCCTCATGAGATCAATGGGCCACGGGGGGGCTGGCATTTCCACCTGAGCCCACGGGAGCTGTGGGCGAGTTTTCACCACAGGGATGACTAATCTGATTATGGTTTAAAAACATTACTTGCTACAGTGGAATCACTTGGTGATAACAGAACAAATTATTGATACAACACCATGGGTGAATCTCACAGATCAGGCTGAGCAAAAGAAGTCACACACAGCTAGTACATACCATGCAACCTGATTTTCTGTGATACCCAGAAACAGCCAAACCAATCTGTGGTTACAGAAATCTGAAAGCGGTTGCCTGGTAAATTCAGAGTGGGCATTAACCTAAAAGAAGTGTGAGGGAATGTTCTGGAATGATGGGAGCATTCTGTATTATATGTGTGTGTTTGTGTGTGTATGTCTATAGATTATTTGGGCTATTGTGGGAAAAAAGGTAAGGCGTGTAGGATGGCGACCAGTTGGAAGGCTGTTGGCATGTCCCAGGTGAAGGCTGGTGGTAGTGAAATAGCTAATGCCATCTTAGCTGCCTGCTTGACCTATAAATAACCTCCCTATGTATACGTGTAATTGTTGTAACGTTCCTATGACCACAGGCCCACAGCTGTGTTCCCCTGAGCTGATCGCGCTGACGGTTCTTGCTGACCGTGTGCAACACTCCCTAGCCACAGGTTCCATGTAATTGTACGCCTTGTTAACTGAAGCCCAAGAGATTGTTCCTTTTGTTTTTAGTTCCTTGTACCCTCAC
>CAUYQG010121666.1:0-10766 GCA_963574415.1 Tarsius wallacei | reverse complement strand
GGAACTACAGGCGCGCACTACCACGCCTGGCTAATTTTTTTTATTTATTGTAGAGATGAGGTCTCACCAAGTTGCCCAGGCGGGTCTCGAACCCGCGAGCTCAGGAAGTTCACTCACCTCGGCCTCCCAAAGCACGGGATTTCAGGCTGAGCCACCGAGCCCAGGTGAGAAATGTATTTCTTATTATGTGTTGCAGTCAAAACATTTGAAAGCCCCAGCCACAGAGGAATTTTCTTCCTTGAGAATCACAGAGTAGAGGTGAACTCAGCTCATCGCAGCCCGTCCTTCAGTGCCTGCATGTCCCACATCATCTGTGCCCCGCCCCGTGGGACAGATCAAGGTTCCCAGTGGTGGAATTCAGTTCTCCACTTTAATACATATTTTTTATTTTAAAATTGTGGGGTATAGTTAAGGGTTAGGTATACAAATATGCATTGTATACCACATCCTACTGTGAGCCTTTCCTCTGAGACCATCTTAACCCTCAGTTTCTGTTAAAGAGTAAAGCAACATCAATCTTAGCTAGTCAGAAAAGAGAACTCACTCTTACTAGGCAATTCATTGAGGATTTTGAGGAGGAGTGAAAAAAAGGCAGGTCGGGGGATTGTTCCATTTAATCATGCCCGGGAAAGGCCACTGGAGCATTGTAGGCAGGTGTGTTCATTTCCTGGGGCTGCTGTAACAGAGGATCACAAACTGAAAACAACACAAATGCATTATCTAGCAGTTGTGGGTGAATCTGCTCCCTCTAAAAGCTCCGGGGGAGACCCTTCCTTGCCCCTTTCAGTCTCTAGTGGCTCAGGTGTTCCTGGCTTGTGGCCACATCACTCCAATCTCTTCTTCCATCTCATTGGCTTTCTCCTCTTCTGTGTCTCAAATCTCCCTCTGCCTTTTATTTTATTATTATTATTATTATTATTTTGAGTTGGAGTCTCACTCCATAGCCCAGGCTGGAGTGCAATGGCACGCTCACAGCCACCCCAGCATTGACCCGCTGGGCTCCGGCAATCCTTCCGCCTCAACCTCCCAAGTACCTGGAAATATAGGCATGTACTACCTGTACTTACTACAAAAATTACCTGGCTAATTTTGATTTAGTGTAGAGACGAGGTCTCGCCATGTTGCCCAGGCTGGTCTCAAACCCGCAGGCTCAGGCAATCCTCTTGCCCACGCCTCCCAAAGTGCTGGGATTACAGACTTGAGCCACCATGCCCAGCCCGCCTTTTATTTATTTTTAGTCAGAGGTCTCACTCTGTTGCCCAGGCTAGAGTGCAGTGGCACAATCACAGTTCACTGTAGCTTTGACCTCTGGGGCTCAGGCAATCCTTCTGCCTCAGCCTCCTGAGTAACTGGGACTACAGGTGCATGCCACCACACCCAGGTAATTTTTAAAATTTTTTTATAGAGATGAGGTCTCACTATGTTGCCCAAGCTGGTCTCAAGCTCCTGGACTCAAGCAACCCTCTCGCCTCAGTCTCCCAAAGTGCTGGGATGACAGGCATGAGCCACCGTGCCCAGCCTTCCCTCTGCCTTTTATAGACACCTGTTGTCAAGAGCAGATGTGATGTGGGGAGCAGACAAGCGTTGTCACTGTAACGGGCCTTGAGTAAAGGCCCCAAGCGAAGACAGGCTCTCGCTTGACAGCTCTGCATCCTAGCCAAAGGCAGGGGATGCAGCCTGCTACACAAAACGACGTCTCAAATGCCCACACATCCAGGTACACATAGTCCAAATGAAGTCTTAGCTACAACAAGATAACTGCGAAACAACCTGCCATTTAGGTAACAACAAAATTCCACTATAGCTCCCTCACAAACCTTAAACTGCTTCCAACTTTCTTTGTACTTGATTATAAAATAAACATGCTGAGCTAGTTCAGGGCCACTTCTCCATCAGAGGAAAGTGTTCCACCTGGCCCCAGCTTTTCTTTATGTCTTCGTGTCTTTCTTTTTTTTATATATACATTTTTTTTTAATTGTGGGGTACAGTTAAGGGTTAGGTATACAAATATGCATTGTGCAGATACCCTTGTTGATGAGGTGTGATCTGTGTCTTTCTTAATCTCTCGCCGTTCTGTCTCAGGACCCTCAAGACAGCCGCGTGGGCCGCGGCAAACTGTCATTGGATTTGGGACCCTCCTAGACATTTCGGCATGATCTTATCTCAAGATCCTTAGCGTAATTCATCTGCAAAAACCTGTTCCCCAAACAAGGTCACGTTCACAGGTTTTGGGGGTCAGGACACAAATATGTTTCTGGAGGAAGCCACCATTCAACCCATTACATTGAACATTTAAACTGCCTACATTTTTAACCCAGTTGTGGCTGTTTATTTTGTTTTGCTTTGTCATTTACAAGCGATACCAGGAGCCTCCAAAGGGGACGCAGCTTTGGTCCTCCTCACCCTCTGAGGTCAGGAAGGCCCTCTGTGAGATGTAGTTTCCGAAATGGGTCAGGAAGCCGTCGGCCAGAAGAAGATAGAACCAGCCGGGAAGAGGGAGAGTGGTCATGTGAGAGGACAATGTCTATGAGAGAGGTGGAAGGGGGAAGACTGTGTGGAACTTTTAAAGATCTGACAGAGGCTGGGTGCGGTGGCTCATGCCTGTAATCCCAGCACTTTGGGAGGCTGAGGCGAGTGGACTGCCTGAGCCCACGGGTTCGAGACCCACCCAGGCAAGTTGGTGAGACCTCGTCTCTACAATAAATCAAAAAACTAGCCGGGTGTGGTAGCGCTCGCCTGTAGTTCTGGCTACTTGGAAGGCTGAGGCCGAAGGATTGCCGGAGCTCAGTAGGTCGACACTTGGGTGGCTGTGAGCGTGCCCCTGCACTCCAGCCTGGGTGACAGAGTGAGACTCCAACTCAAAAAAAAAACTTAAAGAGCAACATGGCAGCTTCCCGAGTGTGAGAACGAGAGGGATGAATGATAGAACTGGAGAAGTAAACTGAGACAGAACTTCAAGGTGCTCTAGGTAAATGCTCTGGCCCTCATCTTGAAGGCAGGGGACGCCATCTTTAAGCCACACGTCTTGAACTAATGGTCAGTCAGGGAAAAAAAAAAAGCCCTATTTCTCAGTCCCATGCAGGCTTGCACATTTTGTTCTGTTGGAGTGAAACTTAGGGCTGCGTTTGGCTTCAGAAAACATGTGTCCCTGAGCTCAGCGGCATGCAGGGAAGGAGAAAGACTGCGAGCCTCAGACCCTCTCGTGTCCCTCCCATCTGCAGGAAGAAAGGAGCAAAGCAGGGAGGCCGGGGTCTCAAGAGCGCGGAGAGTCGAGTGGCCAGAGAAGCTTTCAGGATGGGGGAGGCCAGCGCTGGAGGGAGGCCGGGCCTCCATCTGTAGCATTCCTCAGCTCCCCCAGGCCTGGGGAAGATCCGCCCTCGCTCTCCCCAGCAGAGAGTGGAGGAGCCAGCCCGGCTGGCAGCCCCACGGCCTTCTGCCTTCTGCCTCTGCACTCCCGTGTTTGTCTTGGCCGAGAGCTGCATGGGCTTTTTGAAGCTGATTCCACCAAGGCAAAGCTGGAGAAAGCAGGACATGGGATCACAGAGGAGGGTGGAAGGGGCCTCTGATGGGGAAACAAAGGTGGTCCCACCGTGGGTTGATGGCGAACCGAGCTGAGAGCCCAGAATGCCCAACTCTTTGTGGCAGCCCAACGCAGACACCTCAGGGCTTCTCTGGCAGGCGAGGAGCCTGACACAGACCCAAAATCCTCTGGGAAGACATCGGCACCCTCCAAGGAGCCCCGGATTGTGCTGTGCCAGAAGTGTACCCCCTGTTCTTGCTTCATGACACACCTATACCCTCAGACACTGGTACTCTAGCTTCCAGGGGTGCAGCCATAACCCCCCTGGGCCTGGGCTATGCCCCACCCATGCCAGCCTGGTAATACTCAGCTCTTCATTCAGTGCTGGCCCTCCGCCCCAGGCTCAGCAAGGACCCTCCTGCGTCTTGTTCCACACGGACGCCGACGAGTCACGTGTCCCACAGCTGAAGGCCTCCCCCGTCGGCCTCCGCCATCTGCTGAGGCCCCATAATTATTCCAAGGCCCAGTGCAGCCTCGCTCAGAGGGGAGAGTTCACACAGCCCTGTAATGTAACCCAGGCCCGAGGCAGCGCGGGCAGGGGGTCCCCAGCTGGGTAATGAGCTAGCTTTATTGAATTCCCTGGCTTGGGGCTGACAAATCGCAGCCTTTAGTGGAGGTAGCCTGGGCTGAGCACCCCGATTCCTGCTCCTCAAATCCTTCCTCTTCCCCAGACATGCTTAAGACCAAGACCAGAGCAGGAAGGCTCCCAGCAGGTTGATCTCCCCCAGCCATTGGGAGAAAGCGTGGCTGCCTCGGGTCTGGGGCCCAAGCAGGGTAGACCAGAGCGGGTTGCTGGTGTGACGTTGCTGGGGTCGCCCTGTGCAGAGTCTGCAGGCCTGGCATCTCCCACCCCCACCCTGGCTCCAAAACCTGCTGACTCCCTCACCTTCCCTTTCCAGAGGCCGGCCCGTGGCTTGGAGGGAGGGCCTTGGCCGGGAGGCGGTGCTGTGGCCAGGCCTTTCCAAGGAAAGGTGTAGGTACTGGCCTCATCTCTAGTGCTCGCAGCCTTCTGCTCGGGCTCAGGCCCCACCCAATGTCAAGTCTGTGTAATAGCAAACCCCAGGCCTCTCCCTTCCCCCTCCTCCCCAGCACCAGAAGGACCCCCACCCCAGAGTTCACTATTCTCGCCATTGTTTTTCTCATGTTTGTTTCCTGGCCTAGACTGTGCCCTCTATGGGCAAAGATCATTGTTGATCTCCATGTGCTCAGAACTCAGCACACAGTAGGTGCTTTAAAAAACCATTTGGGGAAAGAAACAGAGACAGAGGGAGCGGGCACGGAGCAGGGCTCTTCATTCGAGCCCTGAGAGGGCAGAGGTTGGTCTGTGCTGAGCGACATGGTGTCTGAGGTGCTGTCATGGCGTCTCGGTGGGTCCCCATCACGCGTGTGGACGGGGGTTGCTGGCTGATTCGGGAAATGGTGATTCAGCTGCGTTGTCCTGTCAAAACCCTAATGGCTCAGGAGTTGCATGTTTGGGGCAAACCTGAGGTCAAGGGTCACCCAGAGTTCACTGTCTGGGGGTGACCTCCAGCCGTGGCAGGTCTTGAACCCACCCTGGAGGGTGTGAAGGGTCTGTGGCCCTCCACATTCTGACCACAGTGGGGGCCGGAGGGGACTCTTCTGGGACAAGTCAGAGCCCCACCCTCTCACCCAGAGTGGCAAGAGTCTGAGCTGTGCCCAATGTCCTCCGGGAAAGAGTGAAAGGCAGGGACACCCCAAGGCTACCCAGGCCACCCCAGGTCCAGCCCAGGCTCTATCCCTGGTGGACTTGGTGGGGGGAGGCCTGGCGGGAATGGGCTGCTGAGTCGCCCCAGCAAGGCCCGCCTTTGGCACTTTGGGTTTGGGGAGGGTGGGGTCCACACCACCCACCAGACAAGTGAAGGAGACAGAGTCACACAGAAAGACGGACAGGAGAGGGAGCCAGACCCGAGGGCCTCTGGGAGGGAAGGGCACACAAGGACTTCAAAGCACTCCCAGAGCAGCTTATAAACAAGCCGGTGGGGTGGGGCGGCCAGCAGGGGCTGAAGGGGGGCTTTCTGGAGGGGCTGGAGGCTTGCATGAAAGCGACAGGCCTGGGGTCAGGCAGGGGAGGGCGTGGGACCCCAGGCAGGCCCAGCCTAACCTCTTTGCGACTCGGTTTCCTCTCCTGCACGATGGAGCTCCCCACTGGAGCTGCCAGGGGGCCAGCAGAGATGGTGCAGGTGAAGATGCTGTGTGGGCACCGGGCCCAATCAGATGTTATTTGTTCTTCTGGGTTGTGTTTTGGTGGGAGACTTGGAAGGGCTGAGAGGGAGAGTCAAGGCCCTCCGTCTTCCCCGGGGTGCAGAGTTCTCAGAGCAGAGTCAGGACTGGAGCCCCAGGAAGGAGAGACGCCCATGGCTCCCGATGGGCTGGGGACTTTCTCCATCAGCTCCAATAGTGGGGGTGGGACGGATAGGCGTCCCCTGCCTCACCCCCTCTTCCCCCACCGCCCTCACCTCTACTCTGTGTCTCCCTTCCTCTTACCCCCTCTAACCTCCCCCGTGGCCTCTAATGGTCTCAAGGGACTCCCCAGAAATCAGCCTCCTCCCCTTGTCCTCCCGTAACGGGGCTGTGACAGTTTTCCCCGGTTCTGCTTAGACACGTGTCACTGTCCATTTCTCTTTGTGATATCAAAGGAGGCTGTGCAAGCCACGTCTGCTCCAGGGCTGCGGGAAGGGCCCGCTCGGAGCAGCTGGAACATGGGTTTATGAAATTACAGGGAATTCAGAGCAGCCGGCGTCGCCCGCTGCCTGGCTTCATTACCGGGACCGGCCTCAGGGGGAAGTTGATTCCAATAATTTAGAGGATTAGGATCTGACACCCTTCATTAGCGATTTGACATAAGCAGAAAAGACAGATCTTGCAGAATGACCCACACGGCGGCAAGGAATCAGCTCAGGCAGCCTGCGAGGTGGAAGGAAAGGCCGTGTCGCCTTTTACAGTCTAATTAGATGGTGAGTGACGTTCCTGAAGGGGAAGGTGAACTAGGGGAAGGAGAAGCCTGGGCTCAGGCCTCAGTTTCCCCATCTGTAAGACGAGCACACTGCTGAGGGCCTTCGAGACCCCTTCTGGTTCTGACGTGTGCAGGGGCCCCCAGTCTACTGTCCCCGGGACAGGGGCAGCTCCTTAAATCCTTTGTGGTACTTCTCTTCCAAGACTCTATCCGTCCCACCTCCGACCCCCCACCCCCAGGATCGAGTGACCAACACAAAAACACCCCAGACTGCAGGCCGTGCCGTGGCATTCTAGATCCAAGCCATTTCCTGCCGAAAGGGAGCGAAATCTCCCCCGGCCCCTGGCAGATTCTGGCTCTCTTCCCGGCCCCTCCACAAATATAGCCCCTGATGTTTCAACATTTTCTTGTCCAGTCTGTAAAAACCAGAGTTTTGGTCTGTGCCTTGACAGCAGTTCTGACAGATGGATGGGGGAGGGGTGGCTTTAAAAGGCCCCTGCCCACACCCAGCAAGCTGGTGTCCCCATTTCCTGTGAAATGGTGGTGTCGCTGTGTGACACAGGCAAGTGGCTTAGCCTCTCTGTGCGTCTTTCCTTGAATCTAAAATGGAGTTTGTCATGGGGATTAAATGAGATGGTGGTGCGGAGAGAGAACCTGCTCGAATGAAGAGCCCAGTACACGCTAGCCATGGTGGCACTGTCACTGCCTACTGCGTGTGACCTTGGGTAAGTCGCTTGCCCTCTTTGACCACAGACCTCCTGGGCGGGGGGTGGGGGGGTGGGGGGCGAGACACTGTCTGCAAAGTGCCTGGCGCTCAGAGGGAGTCCCCGAAGAGCGGGAACCGTGGTCTTCTGAGAGGGACGGCTCTGCCATGCAGAGGATTGGAGACACCGTGACCGCGGAGGTTTCTTGGAGCCGACAAGCGTGGATAGAGGAGCGAGGAATGTGATCCGTCCTGGCAGCCGGGGGAGCTGAAGCTTATCTGGTATGTGTCTCTGGGATGATTTGGGGGAAATTCACCGAAGTTGGAACATAAGACGCAAACTGCCCGGGACACGGACACATGGAGCTGTCTCTGCGCACACCCCCCACCAAGGGACCTGGGGCCGGGGCGGGAGTCAGCTTACAGGGCCCGGCGCAGCTCTAGCCCGCCCTGGAATGGCCGTGAACTTGTTGTTTTTCCACGTCATTTGCTCTCAAATGTACTATACTATCGAGCCGGGCGATGCTAACTGGCGGCTGCAGGTCCCTCCTCGTAACAAGCGATTGTGTGTTCTTTAGAGGTGGCCGCCAGGGAGGAGGGGGCCCAGCCCCAAGGAGGTGGAGGGAAGGGAAACAAACCCGCCTTCCCAGGGAGCGTTCCTTTCGGAGCCAGCTCCCCCAAAGCACATGCCATTTCTGGCCCTCGAAGGGGTTAAAGGCCTCCTGGAGTCAAAAACAAGCAGGTGTCCCACCGTGCCAGATACGCTGCCTAAACTGCTTCCAGCTTTTTTTTTTTTCCCCTTCTGCAATAAGTCTGTGATCAGCCACGGGACAGAGGCGCCAGCAGCCCGCCTGTGACAGGCATCAGGTTAGCTCGCTCCCACTCGGGTGGAGCGCCCAGGATATAAATCCAGGCTCGGGGCCCCTGCCGCGGGTCCTCTCCTTGCACACTCAGGAGAGGGAGTTTCCTTCCAAAGACCTTTCTTTGATCTGAAGCCGCACAGCCGGGCAGGCTGCACCGACTCGGTGGAGGCAGCCACGGCGTCTGTGGCCTCTCAGCCTCAGCGAGGAAACCTGCCCGGGCAGGGAGGCCAGGTGTGCCCAGCCCCCCGGAGAAGAGGGCCCCTGGCACTGCCATACAGGAGGTCTTGGCTGCCGCAGACCGCACCATGTGGGCCCTGGGCTGCCGCCGGTCCTGGTCCCGCTGGGAGCAGGTGGCGGTGTTGCTGCTGTTGCTCGGGGTGACCCCGCGAGGCCAGGCGCTGCCACCCATCCGCTATTCCCACGCAGGCATCTGCCCCAATGACATGAACCCCAACCTCTGGGTGGATGCGCAGAGCACCTGCAAGCGGGAGTGCGAGACGGACCAGGTGAGTGGGGTCCAGGAGCCCAGAGAGACCCTGTGAGGAGGTGAGGGAGGGGGCGGCAGCTGTGACGTGCTGGCGACTCGGGGGTGCCCTGCAGGGCCCAGGAACTTGAAGGAGCACAGGCCCTGTCCACCTGGAGAGAGACAGGGCACAAGGCCTGTCTGTGAATGCCGAGGCCTGGAAGAAGAGGCGGAGTGATGTCCAAGTTCATGGGGGGCGGGAATCCAAGGATTCCTCCTGCGTGTTGGCAGGGGCTGCTACGGGCCAGACTGTGCTGGGCATGCACTGAGGACTGATTGGCATGGCACATCAGCACAGTGGGCATCAGCCTGTTCATAGGTGAGCGTGTGGACTCACAGGGTGGTGCCGGGAGGACACAGGTGCCATGGCTGGTAGGGGAAGAGAGGGCTTGGAGCTCATGTCTGACAACAAAGCTGAGGTCTCCTTGACCTCTGGGCCACCTCCCCAGGCGTCGGGACCCTGACCCTGAGAGCTGACTAGGCTGATGACAGGCCAGGCAGGAACAGCTCTGAAAGGATGCTTAGGTGTCCCTGGGAGGAAGGGGCCCAACATTCAGCCTCCCAGATTCTCCGGTCCTGCCTTCTGCTCCCCATCAAAGGACAGTGCAGCAGGGCAGGGCCAGTCCCTGGGCACCTCCCTTTCAGCTCCTGAGACATTCCTGAGGGTCTTTCCTGCCCTCACTCCCTCCAGGCCTGCGAGACCCGCACCTACCTGCCCCAGGCAGAGCCACTTCCTGCCCGGCCCAGCCAGCTCCCAGGGCAGCACAGAGTCTTCCGGGGTTCTGGGTCTGGGTGTCCGCAGGGAGCATGAGAGACCCTGGTGCTCCTTCAGCTGTCTGGTCAACCGCAGGAGAGCACAGGGCTGCCCTGGTGACAGTGGCCTCTGCCTCACAGTGCCCAGGGGGCAATTCTCAGGTCAGACGCTGCCAGTGGGCAGTGGTGATGCCGAGGGAAAGGGAGATCAGAAGTGGGGAGGGGTGGTGGCTGCACCCCTCCAGCTGGGGTCAGGCCACTCACTGCCTACGTTTGCAGGGAAGCCTGTTCCCCTGGCATGGGCTGGCCTGATGCATCAGGTGGGGCTGGGGGACAGTAAGGCTCTGGCTGACATTGTGTGACTGGGGAGAAGGCACCTGTGTGGGGCTAGGGGGACATGCTGGCTCCTTAAGCAAAAGTGAGCTAAGATCCCTCTGGGTTTCCTGTGCCCAGAAACACCTTCTCCCCACGCCCCAGGATCCAGCCTTTCTTGGGCCCCTAGGGACCTGCAGGAGCTTCCTGGGCCAAGTGGCTCCACACTCCCTCCTGACCTCAGGTCCCGTGGGGTCTCTCTCCCTTAGACTCCAGCTCTGAGAGCTGCCCATCCTGTCCCAAAGCCTCCCTTGGCGTGGCCTGGGGGCTGATGCCAAACAAGGGCTGCAAAACAAAGTCCCCATTCTGAGCCGAAAGGGGCTGAACAGTAAACAAGTCAAGCAGGCAGCTCCACGCAGCCTGGGAAGGGGGGGCGTTCTCCTCCTCTTAGCTGATGAGGAATGTCAAAGAGGCTGAAATAAACGTTGGAATGACAAGAGGCCAGCCCTGGTGGGAAGCAATTCACAGAGTTACTACCTGGTGGAGGATTAGGAATGCCGCCTGCCTGCCCAGTGGGTGCGACATGTTATTGTCGAACACACCACGTGAAGCCCTTGTTCTGTCAGCTCCAGGAGCACGCTGCTAATTTCGAGGAATTAAACTTATGCCTTACATGGCTCCACACAAAATCAGAAGGGATTATGGCCTGGCAAGTCCCCGCTGACCTCTGCCACACGAGGGGACTTTTTTTCTTGCTGCTTTTCCATGAAATGTCCCACCCGGCACTGAGCACCTGGGTCTGGCACAGCCCATGGCCGTGAGACCTGGTGGCCTGGGCCTGACACACTGACCCTTATTCCTGGTCATGGGTGCATCTGGGCCCTCTCAGAGCCCCTGTCCCTGATGTGTACTGGTCTCCTTGCAGGGAGGAGAAGTGGGGACAGCCTCAAACAGTTGTCCCAGAGGGCTGGCCTCTCAGCTTCTGGTGTGGCCTCTTCAAGTCAGCAGAACATCCTCACGTGACCCAATGGAAAAAAGACAAGGTTGGGTGCAGTGGC
>CAUYQG010121665.1:0-14411 GCA_963574415.1 Tarsius wallacei | reverse complement strand
CACGCCCGGCTAATTTTTGGATTTATTGTAGAGATGAGGTCTCGCTTGCCCAGGCGGGTCTCGAACCCACGGGCTCAGGCAATCCACTCACCTCAGCCTCCCAAAGGCGCGGGATTACAGGCTGAGCCACCGAGCCCGGCTGAGGTTGTCCTTTTTTACAATGGTATAGCTCTACTTCTTTGCCTCTTCAGGGCCACACGTAAGTTATGTTACGTTATGTTAATATAGTACAACCTTGAGGAAAGGAAATGGTTATCTTTTGGCCCAAATACTTTGGTCTAGAATGTGGGTAAGGAGTAATAAAACATAACACGAATGCTTTGTTTTCTTTTGCCCCTTCACCTTTGTACTCAGCATTGAAAATTCTGACTAAAAATTGTCCCACAACCTCTTTAATAGTTCTTTCTATTAAATTTCTATACAATTTCATCAAAATTGTATCTTCTTCCTGCTACTGGGATCTATCTCTTCATCACTTTCTTATCTTTTGTAAATTCTGTGTCCTTTTTTGACCAAAACATATTTATAAGCTGTGCTCACATAATGTTCGTATGACTTCAAGTGAAAGATCCAGTCAACCTATGCCTTTTTCCATCTCTTCCCTGTAGAGTCAACTGTTTTCTTTTTTTCCCCCTGATTTTCTTTGTTGTAGATGTAGCCTATGTGCACCGGGAGAAAACTATTAGGGTGCACATTAGAAATGATAGAATAATGAAGCTGATGGGAACTGAAGATATTCTCTTAGCCCCTGCATTTAGGCAGGTAAATTGTCTATTCAATATAAGGGTTCATCTTATATTTTCTTCAAGATCTTTACAGAATATTTTGATCATTTAGTCCAGTGTTTTGACTGCTCTGTTAGGATGTTTTTCTCATAATTAGTGATGTGGAGCATGTTTTCATATATCTATTGGCCATTTGTATGTATTATGTTGAGAAATTTCTATTCAGGTCCTTTGCCCATTTTATTTTTTATTTTTGAGTTGGAGTCTCATGGCCACCGCAGCCTTGACCTGCTAGGCTCAGGTGATCCTTCCATCTCAGCCTTCCAAGTAATTGGAACTATAGGCACGCACCACCATGCCAGGCTAATTTTTTGATTTATTGTGGATATGAGGTCCCATCAAGTTGCCCAGTATGATCTCGTACCTGTGGGCTCAGGCAATCCTCTCACCTTGGCCTCCCAAAGTGCTGGGATTATAGGCATGAGCCACCGCGCCTGGCCCCTTTGCCCATTTTAAGTCAGGTTTTTAAAAAATTGTTTGAGTTCCTTATATATCCTTATCAGATATATGGCTTACAAATATTTTCTGCCTATCCATAGGTTATCTCTTCACTCTGCTGATTATTTCCTTTGCAGTGCAGACAATTTTTCGTTTGATGCAATCCCATTTATTTATTTTTGTTTTTTGATTGCAAATTAAAACCACAATGACATATCACCTGATGCCTGTCAGAATGGTTACTATCAAAAAGCTGAAGGCTAACAAACATTTTTAAAAATTTTATATTTTATTTTATATTATTTTATTTTTTTTGAGTTGGAGTCTCACTCTGTCACCCAGGCTGGAGTGCAGTGGCTGCTCCCGGCCACCGCAGCCTCGACCTGCTGGGCTCCGGTGATCCTTCTGCCTCAGCCTTCCAAGTAGCTGGAATTACAGGTGCGTGTTACCATGCCCAGCTAATTTTTTGATTTATTGTAGAGATGAGGTCTTGCTTGCCCAGGCGCATCTCGAACCCTCAGGCTCAGGCAATCCACTCACCTCAGCATATTTTATTTTAAAGATATGGGGTACAACTCAGGATTAGGTATACAAGTGGATATCATACGGGTAAAGTTTGGGCCTCCCTTTGGTCCCCACTTTGCCTGGTTTGAGATCAGGTACCCTTATTGATGTTGTGTCCCTCCCCTCCCTGGCAGTATCCTGTGAAAGATAACAAATTTTGACTAGGATGTAGTGAAAGAGAATCCTTTTATACTGTTTTTGGTAATGTAAATTAATACAGCCATTATGGAAAACCGTGTACATCCCTTAAACAACTAAAAATAGAATAAGTATGTGATCCAGTAGTTAATTATACTTCTGGGTATGTATCCAAATAATTTGGAATCAGTATGTTGAAGAGATAGCTGCACCTCCAACTTTATTGCAGCATTATTTGCAAGAGTCAAGTTACAGAATCAACCCTAAGTGTACACCAATGAATTAATGAATAAAGAAAATTTCATATATGCTATATATGCATATACATAATAGAATACTATTCAGCCATAAAAGAGAGGGAAATTCTGTCATTTGCAACAACATGGATGAAACTGGAGGACATTATGCTAAGTAAATTAAGCCAGGCACAGAAAGACAAATACTGCATTTAGATTTCATTTATATGTAGTATCTGAAAAAATTGAATTCATAGAAGCAGAGAGCAAAATGGTGGTTACTGGAGGCTGTGGAATAGAGAAAATGGGGAGATGTTGGTCAAAGGGTACAATATTTCAGTTAGGAGAAATAAATGATAAGTATTTGAGGTGATGAGTGTGTTAATTAGCTTGATCCAATCATTCCACAATGTATACATATATCATAGTATCACTTTGTACCCCATAAACATATACAATTAAAATTTGTCAATATTTAATTCAATAAATGTCTACCTGTTTATTTTTTAGCAAGAAGAACATTAATGGTATCATTTCCTTTTATTCTAGACAAATGTGTGTGTGTGTGTGTGTGTGTGTGTGTGTGTGTGTGTATGTGTGTTTTGTATGCCTTGTTTTGAACCTTGAAACCGCTCTGAGATACTCATGCCCTTTGAGCGGTAGATACCTCAGTAATCGTTCATGTTTTTATTTTTTTGGTTCCTGACTTTCTTTTACTTCTATTTCCAGTTCTACTCCTGCTCTTTAAACACTTGAGGCATGGTTCAGACATACATAAATTCTTAGACCAAAATCTAAGGGCCTTTGTTATAGCCTCTGGACTTGATGGTATGAATGAGAGTATAAATATCATCCCCAGCATTTACTGAGCACTTATTTTGTGTCAGGCACTGTTCTATGAGCATTATGTTTATTATTTTATTAGCACAAAAACTGTATAATAAAATACTGCTATTTCCCCATTTTATAGAAGGGGAAACGGAGACTAGAAGAGGTCAAAGAGCTTGCTCAATTTCACAGAGCCAATAAGAGGTAGAGCTAAAATTGAACTTGATGCTTGTGTCTGCCACTCTGTTCTATTGTTTCCCTAGAGAGCTTTGCATAAAATGTATAATTTGTTTCGTTCCGAAGGTAGAGACACACAGGAGACATCATTAAACATATATTTTTATTTACAAACATGGTCCAAAGGGAACTGGAAAGTTTTTGTGAGATTGGCATACATTGTCAGATTTTCTTTTGGGTATTTCTTTGGAATCAGTTTTCATTGGGTCTCAGTGGCTAGGAAATTTGACTTAAAAGCTCTATAATATCCTATGAAATTTGCAACCATATATGAAAAAAGAATACTATAGTGCTTATAAATAGTAAAATAAGTTATATAGGGTTCATATGAAGCATAGTTGTCTCCTAAAGGGAATTTTGAGGTGTGTTTAATAAGATTTTCACAGATAGAGTTCCAATGACTTTATTGTTCTGTTAAGGCAAAGGTCCCCTTCTTGCTTTCATTTGTCAAAATTCTCAAATGTCCTTTCCCCTGATCTTATCTTAGTAGAGCTACAACATTATAGTCTCTGCTAGACTCATGAATCTATATTAAAAAGCACTTAGAGGTCAACTTTCACTAAGATAAGCCATATGTTGGCCCACAAAACACAATTTAACAAATTGAAACAATTAAAGTTATGCAAAGCATATTATCTAACTATGGTGGAATTAAACTAGAAATCAATAACAGAAAGATAACAGGAAAATCTCCAGTCACTGAGAAATGATAAACTCTTAAGTAACCCAGAGATCCAAGAGGAAGTCTCAGAAACATTTAGAAAATATTTGAAGTGAATGAAAAAACAACATAACAAAATTTGTGACATGTATCTAAAGCAGTGTTTAGATGAAAATTTAGAGCACTAAACTCTTACCAGAGAAAAGGTCTAAAAATAATAACCTAAGCTTCTACCTTAAGAAACTAGAAACAACAAAAGGAAAATAAGGAGTATAAACTGATGAAATTGAAAACAAAATCAATAAAAGCAAACACTTTTAAAAAGATTCATAAAATTGATAAACCTCTAGTGTGACTGACAAAAGGAGAGAAGCACAGATGACCAACACAAAAATTGAAAAAGGGCATATCACTACAGACCCCACAGACAATGAGGACAATAAGAGTATATTGTGAACAACTCTATATACATAAATTTAACAATTTGGGTGACAGACTAATTTCTCACAAATCACAAACTACCAAATCTCATACAAGAGGAAATAGATAACCTGACTAATTTGATAACAATTACATAAATTGAATCTGTAATTAAAATCTCTTGAAATAACCTTTCAAGGTTTGGATGGTTTCACTGGAGAATTCTACCAATCATTTAAAGAAGAAAATCTTTTCCAGAAAATATAAGAGAGAACACCTCCCAATACATATTGTGAGGTTGGTATTAACCTCATCCTCAAACCAGATATAGATTGTGTTAAAAAAAAAACCTACAGGTTAACATCCCCATGAACATAGATCCAAAAATCTTCAACAAAATATTAACAAATTTAATACAGTAAAAAATAATAATGCAGCATGACCAAGTAGAGGTTTATTGTAGGAATGCAAGACTGGTCCAATATTAAAAAATCAACCCGTATAACTCACCGTACCAGCAGTCTAAAGAAGAAAATCCACATGAGCTCATTGATTGATCCAGAATTTTTGGAAACAAAATCCAGAATCCATTCATGATTAAAACTCAGCAAACTAGGAACACAGGGAACTTCCTCAATCTAATGAAAGGCATCTACAAAAAAAAAAAAAAACCTACAGCAACATCATACTCAGTGGTGAAAGACTGAAAGAATACAGCTGGATAAATCACACTACTTAATTTAAAGACTTACTTTAAGGCAGTTCTCAGCAGTTTGATTATGATATGTCTGGGCTTGTATTTCTTTGGATTTATCCTGTTTGTGATTTGCTGATCTTCTTGAGTTTGTAGGTTTATATTTTTGGTCAAATTTGAGTTTTTTCAGGCCCCCAGGGGGTTAGTATGGTACCTGATGGATAGATTTTCAACACTTATTCCTTCTCTCTTTCTCCCCCATTTAGTAGTCCCCAGTGTCTGTTGTTCCCAACTTTATGCCTGTTTGTGCCCAGTGTTTAGCTCCCACTTATGAGGTATTCAGTTTTTGGTTTCTGTGATTTTTCACTTAGAATAATGGCCTTTAGCTGCATCCACATTGCTGCAAAGGACATGACTTCATTCTTTTTTGTGGCTGCATAGTATTCCATGGTATACTTGTACCAAATTTTCTTCATCCAATCCACCTTTGATAGGCACCTAGGTTGGTTTTGTGTTTTTTCTATTGTTAATAGTGTTGTGATAAACATACAGGTACAGGTGTCTTTTTGTAGAATGATTTATACTCCTTTGGGTATAAACCCATTAGTGAGATTGCAGGGTCAGATAGTAAATCTATTTTTAGTTCTTTGGGAAATCTCCAAACTGCTTTCCACAAAAGTTGAACTAACTTACATTCTCACCAACAGTCTAGGAGTGTTCCCTTTTCTCTGCAGCCCTGCCAACATCTGTTGTTTATTGACTTTTTACTATAGCCATCCTGTCTGGTATGAAATGGTATCTCATTGTGGTTTTGACTTGCATTTTTCTGATGATTGAGCAGTTTTTCATGTTTATTGGCCACTTGTATGTCTTCCTTTGAGAAGCATCTGTTCTTGTCTTTTGCCCACTTTTTAAATGTTTTTTTCTCCTGTCAACTTGCTTGAGTTCCTTATATATTCTGATATTAGGCCTTTGTTGGATATATAGTTTGTGAATATTTTCTCCCATTCTGTGGGCTGTCTCTTTACTCTGTTGATGGCTTCTTTTGCTGTGCAGAAGTTTTTGAACTTGATAAGGTCCAGCTTGTCAATTTTAGTTTTCACTGCCTGTGCTTTTAAGGATTTGGTCATAAATTCATTACTTAGGCTAATGCCCAGGTGAGTGTTTTTTGGGTTTTTTTCTAAGATTTTTATAATTTGGGGGTCTTATGATTAAGTCTTTAATACATTTTGCATTAAATTTTGTATATAGTTACAGGCAGAAATTCAGTTTCATTCTTCTGCCTATGGTTAGCCAGTTTTCCTGGCACCATTTGTTTAGTAGGGTGTCCATTTCCCCAATGTTTGTTTTTAATGGCTTTGCAAAGATGAGTTGGTAGTAGGTCAGCAGTTTTATTTCTGGGTTCTCCATTCTGTTCCATTGGTCCATGTGTCTTCTCTTGTACCAGTACTATGCTGCTGTTTTGGTTACCGTAGCCTTGTAGTAAAGTTTGAAGTCTGGTAGTGTGGTACCTCCAGGTTTGTTCTTTTTGTTTAGGATTGCTTTGGCTATTCAGGGATCTCTTTTACTTTTATATTAATTTAAGTATTATCTTTTCGAGGTCTGTGAAAAATTATGCTGATAGTTTGGTACATATTGCACTGAATCTATAGATTGCTTTGGGAAGTATGGATGGAAGTAACGATATTGATTTTTCCAATCCATGAGCATGGGATATTATTCCATTTTGCAGTTCTTGTTGCAGAGATCTTTCACCTCTTTGGTTAGATGTATTTTGAGGTTTTTTTTGGTGGTTGTTGTTGAGACAAGATTTCACTCTGCCACCCAGCCTGGAGTGCAGTGGCATGATCATGGCTCACTGCAGTCATGGCTCCTGAACTCAAGTGATCCTCTGACCTCAGCTTCTCAAGTAGCTGGGACTCCAGGTACACACCACCACACCCAACTAGTATTTCTATTTTTTTGGTAAAGATAAAGTCTCACTTTGTTGCCCAGGCTGGTCTGAAACTCCTGGCTTCAAGTGATCCTCCTGTCTCAGCCTCCCAAGGTGCAGGGATTGTAGGCATGAGCCACTGCACCCAGCTGGGATTGTGTTTTTGATTTGTTTCTCAACGTGTCTGTTGTTGGTGCATAGAAATGCAACTGATTTTTGAACATTGATTTTGTATCCCAAGACTTTACTGAAGTTGTTTCAGTGCTAGGGGGTTTTTTGTTTTTGGAATCTTGTGGGTTTGCATACAGAATCGTATCATCTGTGAAGAGAGGTAATTTCATTTCCTTTTTTTCCTATTTGGATACCTCTTATTTCTTTCTCTTGCCTGATTGCTGTAGCTAGGAATTCCAGTAATATGTTAAATAGGAGTGGTGAGAGTGAACATCCTTGTCTTGTTCTGGTTCTTAGGGGGGATGCTTCCAACTTCTGCCTGTTAAGTATGATGTTGGTTGTGGGTCTGTCATAGATGGCTCTTATTTTTTGTTGAGTTGTGATCTCACTCTGTCACCCAGGCTAGAGTGCAGTGGCATGATCACAGCTCATTGCAGCCCCAAGCTCCTTGGCTCAAGTGACCCTCCTGCCTCAGCCTCCTGAGCAGCTGGGATTACAGGCACATGCCACCATGCCTAGGTATTTTTTATTTTTTGTAGAAACAAAGTCTCACTGTGTTACCTAGGCTGGTCTGTGGCTCTTATTATTTTGAGGAATGATCCTTCAAATGCCTAGATAGTTGAGGATTTTTATCATGAAGGGATTTTGGATTTTATCAAATGCTTTTTCTGCATCTAGTGAGATAATTATGTGGTTTTGATTTTACTTCTGTTTATATAGTGGATTACATGTATTGATTTGTGTATGTTAAACCAGTCTTACATCCCAGGAATTATTTCCACCTGGTCATGATGTATTTTCCTTGCAATGTGCTGTTGAATGTGGTTTGCTTATATTTTGTTGGGGACCAGTTTTTCAACTTGTTGATTCTTTGTATGGTTTTGTTGGTCTCCATTTCATTTAGTTCTGTTCTTACTTTTGTTATTTCTTTTCATATGCTAGCTCAGGATTTAATTTGTTCATCAGGGGTATTGGCCTGATTTTTTCTTTCTTTGTTGTGTCTTTGCCAATTTTTGGTATCAGGATGATATTGACTTTGAAGACTAAATTAGGGAGGAGTTCTTCCTTCTCAATTGCTTGGAATACTTTCAGTAGGATTTGTTCCTGCTCTTCCTTGTATGTCTGGAAGAATTCAGCTGTGAATTCATCTGGTCCAGGGCTTTTTTTTTTAGTAGGTAGCTTTTTAAAAATTTAATGAAGCAATTTTGTGGCTCGTTATTGGTCTGTTTAGGGTTTCAATTTATTCCTGTCTCAATCTTTGGAGGTGGTGCATTTTCAAAATTGTATCAATTTTCTCTAGTTGTTCTAACTTACATGCATACAGATGCTTATGATAATCTCTGATAATCTTTTATATTTCTTCAGGATCAGATGTAACATCACCTTTTTCGTTTCTGATTGTATTTGGATCTCTCTCCCTCTCTCCCTCTCTCTCTCTCTCTCTCTTCATCTGGCCAGGGGTATAGCTTGTTAACCCCTTCACAGAACCAGTTTTTCAACTCGTTGATTCTTTGTATGGTTTTTGTTGGTCTCCATTTCATTTAGTTCTGTTCTTACTTTTGTTATTTCTTTTCATGTGCTAGCTGTGGATTTAATTTGTTCTTGTTTTTCCAGTTCCCTTAGGTATTACAATTAGGCTACTTATTTGATATTTCTCTATTTTCTTGATATGGACATGTAATGCTATAAACTTCTCTCTGAGCACTGTTTTAATAGTATCCCAGAGGTTTTGGTATGTTGTATATTTATTTTCATTTGTTTTTAAACATTTAAAAAATTTCTGTCTTGATTTCATTGTTTACCCAAAAATAATTCAAGAGTGAGTTGTTTAATTTCCACGTATTTTTATTTTGGGAGAGTCCTCTTGATGTTGTTATCTATTTTTCTTCTCCTGTGGTCTGAGAAGATGCTTGGTCTGATTTCAACTTTTTCAAATATATTCAAGCTTGATTTATATCTGAGTATGCTGTTGATGTTAGAGTATGATCCATGTGCAGATGAGAAGAATGTATATTATGCATTTGTTGAGTGGAGTGTTCTATAGATGTCTGTTAGATCTAATTGGCCAACTGCCTAATTTAGATGTTTTTGTTTAAGCAGATAATCTGGTTGGGTTTGGGCTGCAAGTTCTGACCAGATTTCTGTGACTTGTGCTTCCAGTGTTGCTCCACTTATAAAGCCTTCGCAATACTGTTTGTATCTGTTCTGCCTAGTGGCCAGTCGGGGACTTGAAAAGTGATCTATCTTGGAATTCAGTCCTCAAAATATTTGGTATGCACTTCTGGGTCAGGTCCACGTATGCATAGCATGGTAGTGAGCAAAGGAGTTTCTATACAACAACTGTTGGGACCAGGATGCTTCTTTGAGTTCCTTCCTCCCTGCCATAACCCCTGTACTTTCTAGTTATCTGAGGCTTCCCTTTTGGTTCTATGACCAGAAAACTGTGGCCTTCATTACTGCATTCTGCTGTACATATCCTGCAACTGTGCTCACATCTGGAGCCAAGTGAAAGGGAGAAAGAAAGAGAAAAAAAAAAAACTCAGTGGAGTTTCCGCTGTTCTTTGGGATCACTGCTCCTCTGACCTTCCTTCAGTGTTTTAGGAGCTCTTTACTGTGGCGTCTACATCTTGCTGCCCTTTTTGTGAAATTACCTAGGGGCATGACTGTGAGAGAACAAATAAAAGAAAAAAAAAAGAATAAAGGCGATTTCCTCCACTCTTTCTGGGTGTTAGGAGCCTCCTTTTCCATGCTTTGAACCATAACAGGCTTCTTCTGGCCCTCTCTGTGTCCCAACTCAGTATTCAATATAGGGTTTCAGGCTGTTGTGGGTTCAGGCCAGAAAATACTGAAGGAAAAATGGGAAACTCAGTATTGGTTCAATGGTATTTTAATTCTGGTCTTCTTCCTCAATCTGCTTGCTACTTTTTACTTTTTCCTCAAATAGCTACTCTATGCATTCTTCCCAGGTTTTATAGCTGCATTTAGTAGAAAGGGCAGATTGGAGAGTGCTTACTCCATCTTACCCTGGCCCAGAACCTGTTCACTGCCTTTGGTGATATTAATAATCTGATTCCCACTTTTTAGTCCTCACCAAGTTGAGTTTGAGGCACCTCTACCTTTGTGGTTCACATGCCCTAAGACCATTTTGCTCAGAGAAGTGAGTGGATAGACTTAATTGGAATTTTTGTTGAAAGGAGATTTCTACATCTGTGTTGAGATTAGAATCAAAGCAGTACCATATTTTCCACAGAGTTTGTATTAGGTAGGGTTAATAGCTGAGGTAGGTTAAATGGGTAAGTACTAGAATGAGGTAGGTGTGCTTCCAATATGCCTGTACTTTAACTCCATACACATGTAATTTTTTGTCCTGACAAGCAATGACTACTGCTGCATGCCTGCTAGAGAGTTCAAGGATCACAGACTAATGGATACTAGAGTGTGTTTATTTAAAGATATAGCTACCGTTCATCAGAGCTTATGTTAAGTGAATCTTTCTTTTTATTTTCTTACTTGCCTTTGAAATAGCAGACATATTATAATGAGATTCAAAAATACTATGCTTATAAATATGAATAGAGCTAGTGTCCCTTTTCTCCTGACTGAGAGATTCCATTTTTAAATTATTAACCTTCATTGCAGAAATAGTGTCATCATTGGTTTTCCCACCTTTCCATTCAGCGAGAGTCAGGCTATGGGGTAGAGATAACATAACTACTTAAAAGTCAATTGATTGCCTCTGAATTTGGGCACATTTTACCTCCTTCCCCTGAGTCATCTCAGCAATCCCCTGTGTGAGTTATGGAGTAGTCAAAGGTACCAGAAACTCCCATGCTGAGGTGAACCATGCAGCTCATTTGAAAGCTTGGTATAGGAAAAAAAGGCTGTATATCATTTATGCTTTCAACCTGCCTAGTATTGCCTCAATATAGAATTCTAGAGTCATTTGTTTAAGTTGAAAGGGCCCATAGGGATCATCAGATTTACAGAGAACCTTAGACTGGGGTCTAACCCCTTCGTTATACAGATGGAGGAAGTGACCTGTCGAAGGTCATATGAAAGACAGTGGTAACTTTACATTGAACACTTTCTTCTCACTTGTCTGTCCTTTCTTCTCACTTGTCTGTCCTTTGCTTTTTCTACTATACTTTCCATAAACCTTAAGGGGAAACCAAGTGCTGTAAGAGTGTGTGATGCCTGGAACAAAGGGTGATCAGTCACTAACAAGAGCAGATACTAGCCTAGGCTACTCAGAGCAGCATACTTAAGACTTCACAACACTGAAGAGAATCCTATCAATCTTCAGATGGGAAAGCTGAGAAAGGTTATCAAGCTCAACTAATTCTCATAACCCCTGGGTAAGATAGGACATTGTTGTTCCTATTTAACTAAGGAAGAAACCAAGGCCTGACTGTATCGAGTCATTGAATAAAATTCAAAATCTGAATTGGAGCTCACATTTCTTGACCCTTCTTGGGTTTAATTTATGCATTCATTTCTGGTTCTCATGGTGGGTCCAGGTTTTGTCAAAAGAACCAAATACCATAGCTGGTCATGACCAGAGTAAAAATAGTTTTATAAAGCCTTCCACTATACACAATGTTGTTCCTAATTTGTCTAATAAACATAAGTCAAATTATTTCTATACACTTTTTTATTGACCTTATAAATAATTTATTAGTTGTATGTATAGACAAAACTAGAATATGAATGAAATGAGCCTGCCTGGTGTTGAAAGAAAATTTAAAGTTTGTGATCTTAGGTGAATCAGTTAGTTTCTCTGTCTTAGGCTTTCCTTCCACAAAATGAGAATTTGGGACTAGTTGATCTTTGGGATTTAGTGTAGATCTGAAATTTTATGCTTTTATGTTTCATGCTGCTTTGGGATTTTCTTCTAACCTTTTAATTCTTCTCCTCTTACTGCATCATCTTCCTTTTCCATTAAAGTGTGTGTATGTGCATGTGTGTGTGAAGTTGTGGGGTATGTAAAGAATGAGGGGATCATTTTATGATATTATCGTTCTGAGTTGCTCACCTATATATGTCATGATTTAGTGGAAAAGCCTATAAAAATCTGAGTGATTCTTTTATTGAGAAAGCTATTTTCTGGAGGATAGATATGGTGATAGTGAACAGATATTGGGCAACCAGTAATTTACAAACCATTTTCCCCAAACAAAGCAAAACTGCATATAAACTCAAATTCTAAATCCTGCTCAGTAGTCTAATAATTATGGATGGATAAACAGGAATTGTTTTGTATTCTTTTTTTTCTGATATGCTTCTACTTAGGGAGCGAGGTCTCCCAGCTTTTCCTTTGACATTCTCAGGATTTGAAAGTACTGTGTCTGAGAATATTACATGTTTAGAAAAACCAGCACCTGCAAGAAATCACTTGAAAGAGAAGATTCTGGTTTATTTACAAATGAGTAGTAATGAAGTGAGATCATACATGGCAAGAGTATGTGTGTATTTTTTTCTGTTCAAACATATTTAAAATTTTAGAATATTTTTAGATTATAGAAAATTGCAGACGGTACATAGAGTTTCTATATACCTCATCCCCAGCATCTCCTATTGTTAACATCTTTCATTAGTATGACACACTGGTCACAACTTATTAACCAACATTGATACATTACTATTACCTAAAGTTCATACTTTATTCAGATGTCCTTAGTTTTTACCTAAATATCCTTTTTCTGTTTCAGGATTCTTTTCTATCCACATTACACTTAATTGTTCTATTTCCTTAACCTCCTCATGGCTTGATAGTTTCTCAGACTCACCTTGCTTTTTATGACCTTGACAGTTTTAAGTAGGAAAGTAAGTATTTTGTAAAATCCTCCTGATTTTGTAGTTTTTCTTTTTAATGGCTAATGCGGTTTTAGGAGATGATTCTGTGTTGGCTGAATGTAGAATAAATGTGCCATCCTCATGTGGCCTGGCTAATCTGCTTTTGCTCCAGGACAGACTCCACTTTACTGCAAATGTGTATGGTTAGCTATGGTGGGTGGTGTCAGGAGTAAGAAGGGAATGTGGGTCTTCTGCTAGATAGCACAGTTAGCTTAGAGTAGTCATCCATGCTAGAACAAGACCAAGTCCACTTTTTCTGATGGTGGCTCTATAGTAACCTCTGTAGGTATAATTCCATCACATGAAAATGCCACTTTAGCGTCTTTAACAAAGAATATTTGAAATAGTATGCTTGCTAGAAATTTCTAATATATAACTTGAGAGTCATCCTTGACACTCCTCCCCCCTTTTAATCTACTGCATTCAATCCATCATCAAGTTCTTTCAATTTTACCACCCCAAATGTCTTTCTAAGTTTTCATTCTCACCCCTACCCCATTACCATTCCAACCAAAGCTATCATCACTTCTCATCTAGAATGTTGTAACCGTTTCCTAATTGGTCTCCTACATTCACTTTGGCCCCCTTCCAATATACTCTTCAAATTATGTTTATTAATGTATTCATTTATTTATTCAATCAAATATATTTATCAAGTACCCACTATGTGCCAAGCACCACTTTATGTGTGGGTAATCTAATAGAGAACAAAACAAAGCCCCTGCCCTCACAGACTTACATTTTACTAAGAGAGGCAGGCAATAAACAAAAAGTTAGGGAGTGATGATGCCAGGAGGAGAAATTAAACAGGCAAATGAATGGTGTCAGGGTGTTCTATTTGACATGGACTTGTCAGAGAAGCTTTCTCAGAGTAGATGGCATTTGAGCAGAGACCTGAATGAATGAAGTAGGGAAGGAACCATGCAAGTATCTGGGGAAGGAGAATTTCAGATAGAATAAACAGCAAGTCCAATGGCTTTCAGGTGGGAACAAGTTTGGCATTTTCCAGAATATCAAGGAAGCCAGTGTGAATAGAGCAAAGATAACAAGAGGGAAGGTAGGAGAAGTAGCCAGGGGCCAGAGCTTTGCAGATCAGGGCAAGGACTTAAGCTCCCCCCCCACCAAGTATAATAAAAACATTTTTGAAGATTGTAAGTAAAGGAGTGTCCTAAGTGAACTTTTAAAATAATCTTAATCTTATAGCATCCTATTTCCTGCTTAAAAGCTTTCAAAACCCTTCCATGAATTTTGGGATAAAGACTACATTTTGGGGGAGTGATCCAAGATGGCGACCGGGCAGCGTGGTCTGTGAGACCTCCGCAGAAGAGGACATGGAAAGACTCCAGATCTCTCCCAGGGGGCCTGCTCCCCACACGGAACTTGTCCACAGACACTGCAGAGGCATTACAGTGGGCCTGAGGTAAAAGCAGCCGCCGCCCCTGCCAGCAGCCCG